>JAYMGJ010000488.1:0-168178 GCA_037178675.1 Scleroderma bovista
AGGGATAAGACTGTGCTGCACGCTTTCTTGTCCATTAAATAGCGATGGTGAGTCACAGCCCAGGTTGAGCGCGATATTTCCTGCGATGAAGAGCATACATATGAGAGAAAATATGAGACGGAAATGGCGACAGCTCCAAGCAAGTGAAGTGGTGGGTTGTGTGAGGGCGTCTGGGGACTTCGCAAAATTTTGGTTGCAGTGTGATTATATCAGCAGGTCCCAAACAGCATGCAACATTGATGGCAATGTCTACTGCCACTGCGACCACAACCACGGCAACCATTAATGCACAACCAACACGATGGCCACGACCACAATGTCAACGAGTTGTTGTCATCGGCGACAGCGGCGGCAGCGATCAACTGACCATCACCACTGACAGCGACAATGACAACAACGCATGGCAATGACAACGAATGTTGACGCCGTGACACCAATAGTACGACAAGTTCCAATGTTGATGACGGTGTTGATGGCGGCAACCAGCCCACCACCACTACTGACGACAATGACAATAGAATACCAACTGTATTCGACTTAGTTGACTTAGTCTACTTATTTTACTTATTTTACTTAATGCAATGCTACTTGTTCGTCTTATTTGACTTGAGTAACTTGTAGTTTTCTGGAGTCGTGGAAAAGTACAAAAAGGGTAATAAAGGGTGATTAAGTAACCTGTCAAATTCCTGATGGACTTGGATCCCACCGATGGTATCTCGAAGTTGCAGTCCTTCTGTCAAGAATGCTGCCAACATGGGTACTTGTGGGCTTGGAGTGATACATGCTGTATTGACAAGGAAAGTAGTGCGGAACTCCAGGAGGCGATAGGCTCCATGTTTTCATGGTACCGGCTGTCGGCTCTTACTATGGTCCACCTTTCTGATGTCTCAGATATGGGCGGGCTGATCAGTAGTGTCTGGTTTAAACGTGGCTGGACCCTTCAGGAGCTGTTGGCGCCTCATACCATGTTGTTCTTTATTTTCTTGAATTTCAAATTGCTGCTGAACGGGCGGAGGATTCCATATACTAACGCTTACCAAGGTGTTTGCCTCCCCGACTTGTTGGCCATCACAAAATGTCACAGAAAGTAACGCATGATCACACCCCAAAATTTGAAGTCCCGCTGGAAGTCTTGCACAATGCACAGTGCAAAGAAATAGTAATGATGTCTATTGAATATGCTGTACTTAGTGGACAGAATCTATTAGTAAATGCCATATAATGATGCAAGTAATGTGCAGTATCAAATGAGGGATCATTAGGCTGAATATACGACTGTGTACTACTACTTGATGGGGTATTTGAATGCTCCTGCTGTGAAATTGTTGTGGCGTTTGAGTTGGGTATTGGTGGGGAAACGACAAATGAGCGGTGCCCATTGAAGGGTAGAATTATTCGTAGTAAGTGGTGTGTGGCTGCAACATGATGACAGCGGAGGTCCACTACCGTTTGGACCTGGAAATGCGAGAACGATACTGCATTTGGACAATTCATACTCCACTTCGGCATGTGTCGGCAAGTCCATCACAGGCGTGATTCCTCTGCCTGTCACACTGTTTTTGCTATCTCAACAAATAATCTGTGGATCAACATTGTTCAACTTCGCAGTACCTAAGGATACATATTTCATGACATGTGACCATACAGAAAATTTTTTGTTAGGGAAGAAGTTGTCGTTTTGAAAAACTGGCCAACAAGTGGGGGAGGCAAACACCTTGGTAAGCGTTAGTAGGCTCAAGGAACAGGAAGATACGACGACGCAGTCGCCACCGTGGATGCAAACGTCTTTTTCTAGCGTCGATACCACGATGGCGACGAGGAGAATGGTAGGCAGGAGCGAGCGTGGACGGAGCAAGAGGACGGGTGGCGAGAAGTCACGGTGGAGTGCGACGTGTCTGGCCAGGCAACACGCGATGGTCCGCCTGACACCATCGTTGACTTCCTCTCCCCACTCAGAGGTGATAGCGATTTCCTCGAGTCCACCAGATATCCCGACTTCGGCCGTCGACCAGCGCTGAGACTCGGAAGTGACAGGAATCGCTCGTAGGTCGCCCGCAATGTTGGCTGCCTTGATTCGACCGTTGTTCCGTCTCTCAGACAGCTCCGAATTTCCTGGTACAGGCGACGTGTAAGCATTCTGGCCGCAAAGTTACTGAACAATCGAGCGTAGACACACGAAAATAGTGCCCAACAACCCCCTGACGAGTCTGATCGCAGGAACCGATTCCTTGTACCGGACCAACCCACTCGCACCCACATCCAACGAGCTGCGAGCCAGCCTCCCCGCTCTGACTCTCAGGGCTTCTTGAGCGCTCCATCCCAGCAGCATACCATTCCTTCCAGCCTAGGTGGATCCAACAGCTCACCGCCCTGGTCTCCTACTTCCTCCCGAATGCACTCGTTCAATACCACTAGCCGCACGCCCACAGGCGGCCCACCCTCTTCCGTACCAACCAGCTCCTCCTCCTTTTCGAATCGACAGACATTCCCTTCGGCACTTCGTGGCTCCTCCCGCTTCCCTTCCAACGAGGACGATGATGAGTCAGAGGCTTTTTCCGACACCTATGACATCCTGTCCACCACCCCCGTTGCTGACCGTCGTCCCTTTCCCCCGGATCTCACCCGCAGCAGGTCCCAGGCCCTTGCGACAACCACTGGCCCCGGACCCTTGAACCCGTTTCAAAACCAGAACAACATCTGGTCCGAGGCGGTCTCTCATGACATTCCAACGCAGCCAGTATGGCTTACTTGGCACTCTACATCACCTCTGAGTAATCACTATGATTCCTCCAGCGGAAAACGGAAACAGTTATTCCACCAACAAGCAGATGATTAACCCTTCGAGAGTCCGTTTGTCAGGGATGTCGGTCAGATTCTCTTGGACGAGGGCTCGACCCTCTGTGAGCTCTGGGCCGGCATGCACCCACCCAAGGCTGAGAATGGCGGCGGCGGCAGTAGCACGACCAACAGGCGACACAGCGTCGGTGTCGTCCAGCCACGCAGACCCGCTGTGGTCGGATTCAACGCCCCGGAGCACAATGCGCAAGACGAGTCCGCCCCCAGCGTTTTCCGCTCATCTAATTATGGCCGCAGCGGCCTCATGCGGACGGACAACGATCTCGCGTCTGACCTTGCCATGTTGAGCCTCAACAAGGACGGCCCTGGTCCTTCCCCTTCCACTCATCCCCCCAGCCAGCCGTCTTCGCTTCCTATTTACGCACTCATGTCTTGGAGCCCGCTCTCGCCGGATCGTGTGCCCCCCTATCAGCCCATCAACCTCAATATCCCCAGCGGCACATCATTTACGTCTAGGCAGCGTTTCGGCTCTCCCAGCGATAGCGGTCTGTCCGCTGGTGCCAGCCCTCCTCGCAGCCAGCTCGAGCAGCAGCTGATAGACGCCCAATACCGCAGCGGTGGCAACAACGGCCATGGGTCGCAGCAGCAGCAGCAACAGCAGTCGACTCTTACCGCACGGTTTATTCCTGGTAAGGGCATCCAGTACAAACTTTTGCAGGGGAACGATTCCCCGACGTACACCCGCTCGACGTCCCAAAGTTCTGGGCTGTCGTCACCGCTCTCGCCAACGACGGGTCGGCCTATCCAGCCCCAACAGGGGCCGTACTACCCCCAGCAGATGCAGCGACGTACCTCGGACGCACCGACCCCGAATCTCAACGATCTCGGCAAGGGCGTCCCGCTGTCCTCCGTCCCAGCATCCTGGCCACTCTACATCGTCGAGTTCAAAGCCGGACGCACGGACCTGTTCTACTTGACCGACCTCACGCTCGATACCAGGGTGGGCGACTTGGTCATTGTGGAGGCGGATCGGGGCAAAGACCTGGGTACGGTCGTGAACGACACGATCACGCTGAAGGAGGTGGAGGCGTTTGAGCGGGAGCAGAGGGAGCGTGTTGCGTATGGGGATGGGGGACCGCTGAGCCCTGATGGTCAGCACGGAGGGGGAGGGTCGAAGAAGGAGATAAACCCGAAGATGGTGTATGGAAAGGCGCAGCCTCATGATACGCAGTGCGTACGGTTTTGCGTGGCCCCGTGTGTTGGCTTATCGGTGCTTGACAGACAACTGGTTACAAAATTGCAAGATGAGATAAAGGCGCTGCAGCTCTGTCAGAATAAAGTGAGACAAAAGAAGTTACCAATAGAGGTCATAGATGCAGAATATCAATGGTTCGTCGTACATACCGGTTTTTCGTAGTGGTTGGCTGACGATAGGGGGCACCATCCTGAAGGGATCGACAAAAATTGACATCTTATTTCGTCGCGGAGAAACGCATCGACTTCCGAGAGCTCGTGCGAGAATTAGTCCGGAACGTCGATGCAGTACTTTTCGGGCGCTCATCTTATTCCTTCGCGTAGGTTATACAAGACGCGCATTTGGACGACCTCTCTCCAAGGTCCCGGCGGTTATGAACAGTAATAAAGCCCACACGCTTATGATGGAAGGCTTCCCCTCAAAAAAATAACAACTGATATTTGCGACGAATATGACACGACAAGTTTGGTTTTCTGCCCTTTGTGCCCTTTCCCCCCATCTCGATCGCGTTTTCACTCTGCTGCTGCGTGCGCCTCTCTTTGTTTTTACACCTAGGTCAACCTAGACACCTTTTCTTTGTACGTGTGCTTGTACGTCTACACCCCCCAGATTATTATTTATTGCAGTGCGCTATCAAGAGAATTATGTTCAGTCTTGTTGGCTTAGTGATGACGTGAGATTATATAATTGACCATCCACTCCAAACTCGAAATGCCGCCTGCGTCGGCAGAACCCTTGCTCACGAATGGAAATCCAAATTGTAACTGTTGAGGCTGACACAGCCACAAGCCGACACCAGCTATGGCAACAATAGGAATGATGGGGCACGATTGCCCCATCCCCATAGATCTGTATGAATATATATAGCTCAAGTAGAATAGGGGAATAAAGACAATTGCATGCCCCCATCCTTACCTGTTCTGAGTCATCTAGCTAAGCTTCCGCTGTGTCCCGTGGACATATATCTCGCACATATTCACCACAGGTTATGAGCCCTGCCGGCTCTTAGCTACTAGGCAAGCAGAACAGTTCACAGAAGCAACGCTAACTACGTTATCAATCATCCCTATCCCTATTCTATCCATATGGATGCACTGGACGTGTATGGAGACGAGGACGGATTTGGGCAAGGCCCCGCACCCGAACAAAACCCTGGCGAAGCGCCAGCGTACAAAGACAAACGCTTCCTCGGCGCTATATCCTCCTTTAAAACACCTGAACCCCTGAAAGATGAGAATTGGGTGGCCTGGAAGGGCCAAATCTGGCCCATGCTTGAATTGAATGGTGTGTGGTCCCACTGCGAAGGCAAGACTGAACCCCCCGAGGAGGGAACAGCCGAACGCAGAGAGTGGAATACCGCAGAGGGCGTCACATGCGTACTTATCTCGAATAATATCTCAGCGCCGCAATTTGACCATGTCTCCCAAGCAACATCTGTAAAGCAGATGTGGGAGAATCTGAAAGCAGTACATGAGCACCGCGGACAGCAGAGCATTACCGCGTTGAGACGTACCTTGTACCAGATGCGCGCCAGAGATGGAGACGACATTGTTGCCCACCTGACGAAGATGCGTTCGATCCAGGCTGAACTCCACCACATGGGATCGATCGTGCCTGACAGCGACTTCACGAACATTTTAGTGTCATCATTACCAGCGTCATGGGACCCATTCACAACATCTTACCTGGGATCCCAGACGGGAGACAAGGTGTTAACCTTGCAACAGTTCATCACCCTTATCCGCGATGAGTGTAACCAACGGAAAGGCAATGGTGACGACAGAGGGACGGAGACTGTCTTGACAGCCCAATCCTCAAAGCACACCGCTAAGAAAAGAAAAGCAGCCGAACCAGAGAGGATTAAGAAGGCATGCTTTACCTGCGGTAGAAACAACCACTTGGCGAAGGATTGTTTCTTCAAGGGGAAACCAAAGTGCGAGAAGTGTGGTCGCTTCAACCACGAAACCTCCGAGTGCAGGAGCACTGAGAAGGGGAAAGAAAAAGAGAGGACCGTTGTTGGGAGCGTGGTTACTCAAAACGGGAAACACCATAAGGTGGAGCGTGTGCAACAGGCACATGACGTCCAAGAAGACAAAGATATGGAAGACAACACATACGTCAACCAAAATAACGAGTCATCTGACTGTGCTGATATACATGCCAATTCTTGGTTGGCGGACTCAGCAGTGTCGTCGCATTTATCGAACCTGCGTGAAGCATTCACAGAATTCACACCACTCAATAGAACACTTAGAGGAGTGGGAAATAATGAAGTTCCTGTCAGAGGCAGGGGGACAATAACACTAAAGAGTCAGATAGATGGACAAAAATTTGTGATTGTGCTGAAAGATGTACTCTATGTGCCACAGGCACCAAACAATCTATTTTCTATTTCTCGATTAGACGAGAGTGGCGGACACGCAAACATGGGGGATGGACGCATCCACCTATACGATAAAAATCAAAACCTAATTGCTGTCGGACAAAAGGTAGAACAAATGTACTTACTGGATGTCACAGCAGCTCCAGCCCTCGAAAGGGTGGCCCTCTTGACAGAGATGGCAAATACTTGGCAGGATTGGCACTGCCAATTTGGCCATATTGGAGTGAGTGGGCTACAGCGCACACTCAGCAAATGGCTGGTGACAGGTATGACGGTAAACGAGATGGACTTACCAAAGTTCAACTGCGCTGCATGCACACAAGCCAAACTGGCGCGCGCACCATTCCCGTGCCAGAGTGAAAATAGAGCGGAGAGACCGGGTGACTTGATGCACACGGATCTCTGGGAGTGCCGTGCAACGGGAATACATGGCACGAGATACTTCATTTCTTTTATAGATGACCACAGCCGATGCATAGCAATTGAATTTCTGCGAATGAAGGATCAAGCTGCCGAAAAGTTTTGAAACTACGTGGCTTACCTTGAGCGCCAATATAATATGTGCCCCAAACGATTCCGTGCAGACAACGGTGGTGAATATATAACAGGAGACCTACAGAGGTGGTGCGCATCAAAGGGAATCAAACTCGAATATACGGCACCGCACTCACCTGCGCAAAATGGCATGGCGGAGCAGATGAACCGTACGTTGGCCGAACTTGCTCGTGCGATGATTTTTTCTACACAGGTACCTAAATTCCTTTGGCCTGAGGCCATCGTGCATGCCGCCTACTTGCGCAACCGGACGCACACACGCGCACTTGAATCGAAAACACCACTTGAGGCATGGAGTGGACACAAACCGGATGTCTCGCATCTGCACGAGTTTGGAAGCCCAGTTTGGATCCTAAACAAGGGTCAGCTCACCAAACTGCAACCTAGAAGCACGAAACACACCTTTATGGGTTTTGTTGATGGACCCAAGGCCATCAAATACTACGATGCTGCGACGAGACAGGTGCATGTCTCGCGCAACTTCCAATTCCCTGTTGTATCAACTTCCCAAACACAACCAAATACGAGCGCCACTCTACCGCAGAATTCTGCGCAGAGTGAAGGGGAGCCAGTGCCCATCGGGACAGAGAGTGAAAATAAGAATGTCACCCACCCAGATGAGAGCAACAATGACAAGAGAAAAAAGAAAAGAACCGCTGACGAAATGCCAAACGGCGAAGTCAGAACGAGTCAAAGACAAAAGAAAACACACGATTACCATCTATTGGACAACCCTTGGGCAGACGAAGACGAAGCGGGCGAGATGATGAGCGCAATATCCAACGAGATGGCGAATATGACCTCCGCTGAGAGGGTTTACGCCACATCCAGTGAGCCTTCTTGGAAAAAGTGTGTTGGGGGTTGCTGCAGTGGACCTAAAGGACAGAAGCTGTAGAAAGGAAGTTGGTAACCCTGTAGTGACCTCAGTAGATATTCAAGCTACTGTATTAAAGTAGTACCTGTAGTGACTACTACAAGTGAGTAAGTGTAGAAAGGAGTGTGTAATGGACTACTTACCCTCAGTAGATATTCAAGCTACTGAGGGACTAATGGAAAATACTACTGTGTATAGTGCGCTCGAAATGCTTATGTAAGCGTCGCGCGGTCACGCGCTGAAGTACCAGTAACACATACTGGTTAACTTTCAACACGCTCCCTTAAACAGCATGTGTTAGTAGGGACAGTAGAAAAATAAATGAAACCAAAGGTGTAAAAAGTCAAATGAATGTGTACTTAATGGTTCCAAATGAATGTAGTCCGTTGCTCGAGAGTCTGAGGCTTTCGTTGCGAAGGTTTGTGCGAGACTGCAATGTCGTTACCGGATTTGGTAAGTCACGTGTTCGCGATGAGCGTGTTGCGCGTTGTTGATCCGTTCGCACTCAGGTGCGTATTTGATGCGATTGACTTGTTGTCGTCGCGGCTAACGTTTTGCAGGTTCTTCTTCAACCTCTGAAGGCCGTATGGAAGAGTTCCGATGGACCTGGATCGCGAGGGATCGTCCGCATCGAGTGGTAGGGGGTGTATGGGCTTGTAGAGCCCTTGGTAAGTGTTCCGCTCCTTGCGCTTGCGACTGATGCTTGTAGGTCGCGTTTTCAGCCGTCCGCGTCGACGTTTGGGTCCAGTGACCCTATAGGAACGTTGCGGGTCGTCCCCGCGTGGCTGCGTGATCAGATCGCGTCCCAGGTAGGCTGCTTCGCCGTTTCGCGTTGGGCTGATGTTTATCCGCTCGATCGTAGGTCTCCCGTGTCGACGGATGAGTGTGTAGACCCCATGGAAACGTTTCGAAGGGTTTCCGCGTGGTTGCACAGCGTGTGCGTGCGCTAGGTGAGTCATTTCGCCGTTCCGCGCTTGGCTGACTCTTGTAGGTTCGAATTTGATTCGATCGCGTTGTCGGATGGGTCCAACTACCCTGTTGCAACGTTTCGACAGGATGTCGGGTGGCTGCGTAGCGCGGGTGTGTCCTAGGTGAGTCGTTTCGACTCTTTTTGGCGTTTGGCTGATGCTTTTGTCGTTTATTCGCTCGATCTTGAGCTTTCCGCGTCGACGTCGAAGTCTAGCGGGTCCGTACGGACGCTCTGCAGGTTGGATGGGTGGTATGGACGACACTGGTAAGTCGTGTTTCCGTGTTATTCGGCCTGAGCGCGTTTGCTGACTGTCTGTAGCCAGCAGCGCTGCCTCGACTCGTGTCGAGTCGACGTTGCCGCTGCTAGTCGTGCCGTTCACGTCGCCGTTCCATCTGCCATCGCCATCGCCAGTCGTCTCGTCGACGAGCTTCGCGATTACCGCCTCTCCTGCGCTCTCCGCTCGTCCAAAGACGAATTTTCTACTTGTGGTGTCGATTGGCGCGATTTGTGGTACGTACATGTTGATACCTTTGCCGCTGACCCGTTTCCGTTGATAGGTAGGCTTGGGTGTGGCGGTTTCGCGCCCATGAGGTGAGTTTCGCGTTTTCGAGCATTTTCGGCGCGTTCTGATGCTCTCCGCTTCGTTTTCAGCCGTATGCGCGTCATTCCCAACGCTCTGCACGTGTGTGCGTGCGCTCGACGTGTCCGTACAGTCCCTGCAGCCATCTGGCTCGTTTGAGCGCTGCATTGCAGCCTCTGCAGGTGAGTCTGGCGGTTTCGATCGTTTTCGGGGCGTTCTGACGATCTGCGGTGCGTTTGTAGTCGTTCTCGTGTCCGATTCGACGCTTGGGACGTCTTCGTGCCCAGTCAACGCGTCCGTGTGGCTCCCAATGCCATCCGTCTCGTCGACGGCGCGATTCGCGTTTCCAGAAGGTGGGTTTGGCGATTTTGATCTGTTTTGGCGCGTTCTGACGCGTTCTGGCGTGTTTGCAGCCATTAACATGTCCGTTTGAACGCATGGGGCGTCTGTCTGCCCAATCGACCTGTCCGCGTGGTTTCTGCGGCCGTCTGGCTCATCTGAGCTGGGCCTTGCAGTTTCCATGGGTAAGTCCTTTGTTTTCGAGTTGTTTGGGCGCGGTCTGATGGTTTGCGGCTCGTTTGCAGGTGTTAATGTGTCCGTTCGAACGCTTGGGGTGTCCATGGGCCCGCTCGACGTGTCCATGTGGCTCGCGAGGCCATCCGCCACGTCCACGCTGCATTTTGCGTCTCTAACACCTAGGTACGTCTCTGCATTGTCTCTAAAGCCTAACCTGACCGTTTCAGCGTTGTTTGACACATTCAGAGTGTCTCTGTGGCCGCTTGACGCATCCGCGTGGCTGCCAATGCCATCCGTCTCGTCGACGGCACGTTTCGCGTCTCCAGTGTTCAGGTACGTGCCTGCACTGGTTCTATGGCTCACAACAACGGTTTTAGCTTTGTTTGGCATGTTTGACGCGTCCGCTCGGGCTCTCGACTCATCTGTCCGGCCCTCTGATTCATCCGCCTGCCCTTTCGACATCTCCGTTCGGCGTTCAGGACTGTTCGTGTCGTCTGCACGAGGACTCATGCCTCCTAGGCATATGTGTGCGATCGTCTCGCCGCCGCCTGAGTTTTCCGACTCGATTGAAGTAGCGGCAAGCTTCTGGGGCATAGATTGCCCGCTTGAACTACGTGTGTAGCCGTTTGCGGCAACACTATCTCTCTCCCCTTCGAGCGGCGATCTACTATGCCGTCTGGGTAAGTAAATTCTGGGCTTCGGATGCCCATTCGGGTGCTGCGCGTTGGCGTTTGCGCGTGCGTTTGGCAGAGGTATGTGTCGAGTTGACATTTGCTGATGTTTCACAGCATTTTTAGGTTGTGTTCGCGAGAGTGGTACTGGGCTGTCGCCCGTCGACATCTCAGACGTCCTGTCTGCCAAATCGGGGGCTGGCAAAGCCATTCCGTCATTCCGATTCACCTCGCGCGTGGTGCGCTGCCACTGCCCTCCGCTCTCGGCCGTCTCCTGGATGTCTCCCCTCGACATTCCATCTGGCGCATTTGGCGGGTCTCCCGGGACTTTAGGGTAGATAATTGTAGTGTTTGTACTCAGGGTACTGGGGATATTGGGGATACCAGCTGGCGTGGTGCGGCTGGGTTTTTCATCGTGGATTTGGGCCATTTTGAGCTCGAATATTAGACTAGTATTATAGCCTTTATCACGATCTGTGTCGTGCGCAACACGCGGGGCTGCACCAGCTCGTTCGACGTCTTTTCCTTCCACAATTTCTGCGGTGTGCGCTGAGTCAGCGCCATCCGACTTGAGGTGCGAGTCCTCGCGGAGAGGCTCGTCTTCCTCGCTCTGTTCCGCTGGTAATTCGATAGCTATGGGTTCGTGGTCGCCAAAGATGGCTGCGAGGTGGCTGAAAAGAGTGTGGGCGAGTTCATGGTGCATGAGTCGCGCAAGGAGGGAATCTGTAATTAATTCCATCACAATATACTTAGCCACTGCATTAGACTGGTTCCATGCTTCGAGTTTGCGGGAATCAACTGGTTTTGGTGCTGCACCTGCGAGATGGCTGACTACACCTTCCGCGGCTGCGCTATCAAGGATATGCATGCGGTAAATTTTCCAATTTTGATTTTCTCGCGCGAGTTCAGGGAGTTCGAGGACCATTTCACTTGATACTTTCGAGGTATGGGTAAATCCTGTTTTCCACAAGTTGGCTTCTTCCTTCAGGCAAGGCTCATAACCTCTTGGAAAAAGTGTGTTGGGGGGTTGCTACAGTGGACCTAAAGGACAGAAGCTGTGGTAGGAAATTGGTAACCCTGTAGTAACCTCAGTAGATGTTCAAGCTACTGTATTAAAGTAGTACCTGTAGTGACTACTACAAGTGAGTAAGTGTAGAAAGGAGTGTGTAATGGACTACTTACCCTCAGTAGATATTCAAGCTACTGAGGGACTAATGGAAAATACTACTGTGTATAGTGCGCTCGAAATGCTTATGTAAGCGTCGCACGGTCACACGCTGAAGTACCAGTAACACATACTGGTTAACTTTCAACAAGCCTAGTGTCGCACCAGACAATCCAAGAACCTTGCGCGAGAGTCCCCAGACTGGCCGAACTGGGAGAAGGCCATGAAGGCCGAGCTAGATCAGCTACATAAAATGGGTACCTGGGAGTTAGTAGACCCACCAGAAGGACGCACTCCGATCTCAAATAGATGGGTACTCACTAAGAAATATGATAAGAATGGCAACCTACAAAAGTATAAGGCCAGGTTAGTTGCCAAAGGCTACTCACAGCAGCCAGGAATGGATTATACAGATACCTTTTCCCCGGTCGTGCGCCTCGAAACCATTCGGACCCTGTTGGCATTAGCAGTTGCCGAGAACTGGGAGATCCAACAGATGGACGTGAAGGGCGCTTACCTAAATGGTACGATCAAAGAAGAAATATATATGCGACAGCCCGAGGGCTATGACGACAGGACCGGCCGTTTATGCCACTTGATCAAGTCCCTATATGGCCTAAAACAGGCTGGGCGCGAGTGGAACAACAAATTGAACAAACAGCTAGAGTCTTTGGGATGGAAACCTACCATGGTTGATCCCTGCACGTACGTCAGACGGTCGCCAGAGGGAATTGAAGTCGTGGCCGTATGGGTTGACGATCTGCTGCTTTTTGCGAGCAACGAGAGCCTAATCAACAAGTTGAAACTCAAGCTAAAATCAGTATTTGAAATCACTGACCTTGGTGAACCTGCCAAGATCGTTGGCATTGAGATCGAAAGGGATCGCGAAAGAGGAACGATCATGATTTCACAAAAACAATACATTGAGTCAATTTTACAGAAAGAAGGACTAACAGATGCTCACCCAGTTGCCGTGCCGATGGACCCCAATGTCCAACTTCAACCCTCTGAAGGGGAGGCACAGGACAAAAGCAATAGTTTTGTGTCGTTAATTGGATCACTGATGTATCTGGCTGTGGCGACGAGACCAGACATCACATATGCCGTATTCAGACTAGGGTCGTATATGGCGAACCCTTCAATGTCGCATTGGGCGGCCGCCAAGCGAGTACTGCAATACCTGTCAGGAACCCGGAGCTATGGAATAACATACCAGGCTGCAGGGATAAAACCTGATGAGGCCCAGTTCTTCAGGTACTCCGACGCAAGTTATGCGAATAACGATGACGCTATGTTGATTTCTGGGTACATCTTCAGCATGGGCGGAGGCGCGATCACATGGGGATCGAGGAAACAAACTACATCAGGAAAAAAACACATGGCAATATAGTACTATATAGCCTCTGTAGCACTCAGAGCTCTATCGACAAGTCCCCAATCTATAGTCAATGTAGCTACAGGCATGGAATCTGTAGTACTCCATAGTGGCCATACCCTGACATGTAGATATGTATTCCATGTAGTAAGGATGCTATGTATGCTACCAAGGCTATATACTATGACATAGCCTCTTCAGCTTCTATCATGACATTGGTTGGTTTCCATTCCCACTTTGCTATAACTTTAGTATAGCAAAACATAGACTATATTTCTTAGTCAGGCAGTACAGACTATAATCCAATAGAATCCATTTCATGCCAACCATACATAGCTAGCTACTTTATATTGCTGTCACTCTGATTCATCCTCTGTTGTCGATCCCTCCTGGTGTTCTTTGATCGCAGCTGCAATGATTTGCGCAGACACCACATTCTGTGTCTGCGTGGCGAGGGCAGGCGTTCCGGAATGGATACTAGCTAGGCCATTAGTAACTGAATGTAAATGAGAATGACTATACACTCACCGTCCGTCGTCGTAAATCCGGGCACAAATGCCCTTGAGAACACCAAATTCCTTTGTTGCCTCGTCAAAATCCTGCAGACACTTGAGGTGGGAATTGTAGATCACTCGGTAGTCCTGAACTGTAAAAGCAACATCCGTCCGCGTGCCGGTTGTCCACTCATCTATGCAGCATTCAACCTAAGGCGTGCTGTCAGTGAAGACCAATGCAACGATGACCGTGAAACACAACACCTACCGCCGTCAGTATCAGGGCCAGAGCGGGCAGAGGGAACGGCTTGAACCACGTTTGATACTTGATGCCCTCGTCATTCTTGTTAGCGAACCACATTGTATTGACAATTTTTTGTATGATCGGTGCCTTGAGAAAGCCACGACGCTCGTCTTGCTTGAGCGCCCGATGCTGTCCATGCACACATCAGTCACTACAACGAGCACGCCCAACAGTAAACCCGCCCACCTTGAATGCGAAGTTTGCACCCTCTTTCAGTTCTTCCGCTAATGCATGATTCTTCTTGATTGCCGGTTTGGTCTGGCTGCTGTGGAAATTGAATATTATTTCTACGAGAGGGCGGAGCTTGGTCTTGAGCTCGCCGCGAACTTGCGATCCACGACTGGTAATCTGTATAACATAGGAAGCATGGCACTGAGACAGATGGTGCAGCACTTACAAGTTTGGTGAGCTGTGGCGTCCGCACAAGGTTAACACTTGTGGTCTGAAGTGCCTTGGCCCAAGACGCGTTCAGAAGAGCGGCCTCCTGTGTATGGTCAGGCATGGGACATTCGGCACACAGCCGTGCCTGGTAGTCTCCAATGGCCGCATTGACGAACTCTTGGGTGACGTCGTCGTAATCCTTGATGCGTGGACGTCTGTCGTGCTCAGTGAGCTTTTGTGCCTTGATGACAGTTGTTTCTGGACTGTCTTCTTCAACAGGTTCTCTTCGCCTCTTGGCACGAACATCACTGCTAGTATATCCAGTGAGGAATTTGGTTGGATGATGGCATAATGGTCTCACCGGTTCGTAGTGTCCGTCACTGTACCTTCGGAGCTCGCGTGTTCAACACGCCTGTTCTTCTTGTGTTGGATGGCCTGTCGTGTCGACAGAGAGTCGTGCGCGGTACCTGCATCTTCACCGTCCGAGTGAAAGAAACGGTCCTGTCACTGATAAGAGTACTTCTTGATTACAATACTAAATAGTACTTACATTACCGTTGATGTCGGGAATGTGGCCGCCGACCACCTTGGGTACTTTACTCTTGCTGTACGTGAGGGGCTGCCTAGGCACCGCACTGAGTTTACTTGGGACGGGCCGGCTGCTAAACTGAACGTGATGCTCTGTCAGTGCAGTGCAAAGAAATATTGTGACGACCTACCTGAGTGCCACCATCCTCTTCTTCTTCGTCGACGTCGTCCTCATCGATCTCCCGCTCTTCATCGCTGAACCCCTCGTCATCGTTCTCGCTCCCATCCTCCATTAACTGGCGGCGGTGGCGGCGTTCACGTTCCTTCTGGGCCTTGGCGTCGCGCCGTTGGACTGTCTCTTCACGTTCATGCACAGCCTGCCTCACCTTTTCTGACGGTCGGCGCAGCCGACCACCAGAATCTTTTTTTTTATAATACTGTCAGCGGCGATCTGTGTTGTTGTCGGGCCAGACTAACCTCTATGGTTTTCTTTGTCAGCGTGGCCGCGGTAGAGTCCATTGGTTGAGGCCTGCATGCGATTAGTGCTGGGAGAGTGCGACTGGGACAAAGGACGGGTGAGGGGGATGGCACGATCAATGGCAAGACCGGATCTACTCACTTATACCTGCTGTTTGTATATGGTTTGTTTGCAGAAATCAACAAATGTTCGCGACACGAACGCGCAGCGCGACATGGTCACGCGATAGTCTGAAAAATAAAATAAACATATATTTGTCAACCGTTGACAAGGAGCCCCACATATCCATCCGTATAGGGCGCCTGATGGTCCGGTATATTGCAAACTGTCAAAGAGATAAATCAGAATCAGCGAGATACGGGACAGAGACAACTGAACGACTGACCTACCTAACCATGGCCCCCCTCCGCTGCGTCTATTGCTTAAAGTCCATAGCCACTGAGGCGGGGATCAAGAGGCATATTGCGCAGTCCCCCGCATGTCGCGAGCAATGGGCAAAGCTCCTTGATCGGTCGAAATTTATTTTATCGGACGACGCAGACGATCAGCCTCCAGCACAGATGGATAACGACGCACCGGACTATCCGTACGATTTGGGGGACGCATTTGATGGTATGGATGGTCCCGACGTTGGTTTTGATGTTCCGGATGGACGCCTGGTTCATCAGACTCGCGTTGACGTTGATCCTGGGCCACCCGATCTGTCCGAGCTGCCATCAAAGCGGGCGCGAGTGGAGGGAGACGAAGAAGACTCACCTTGTTGGCCGTACTCTGGACGCTTCACCGAACAGTACGATGGCGTTGCTGCTACGATCCTTGATAAGAAGAATACAGTCTTTGAGTCTATGGAAGCGGCAGAGCTTGAAACTGGCGAGAGTGAATGGGCGCCTTTCCGGGATGAAGATGAATGGGAGCTAGCACGATTTTTGATGAAGAACCTCGGGCAAACGAAGATAGATGAGCTTCTGAAGTTATCCTATGTAAGTGAATAAAAATGGACCCACCTGCTTGACGCTGTGTGCGACTCATGACTTGTAGATGCGGAAGAGGGGCGCCTCGTTCAATAACGCCCGCTCTTTCCTCAAGCATATCGATTCTTTATATACCGGCCCGCCTTGGGTATGTGAGACGATTGATGTAGAGGGTGATGTAGTGGGTGAGGATGGGGCCGTGAAGAGGGAGACGGTTGAGCTATGGCGAAGGGATCCAGTTGAATGTGTTGAAGAGCTGATTGGGAATCCCGCCTTCCGAGACATGATGGCGTATGTCCCAGAGCGCGCATATGCTGATCCAAAGGGCGAGAACCGGATCTATGACGAGATGTGGACTGGTGAGTGGTGGTGGAAAACCAAAGTAAGTACTCACCGCTGATTGCGAAGGATGCTACCAAGCTGACTGGGACACACAGGGCAAATTGCCAGAGGGTGCTGTGGTGGCGCCGGTGATCTTGTCATCTGATAAAATGGCGCTGTCTGTGTTCACTGGCGACAAGAAGGCGTGGCCCGTATACCTGACCATTGGGAATATCTCGAAAGATATTCAAAGACAAGTGTCAGCGCACGCAACAATACTAATCGGCTACTTGCCTGTATCAAAGCTGGAGTGTTTCCAGAAGAAAACACGATCTGTCGCAGGGTATCGGCTATTCCATTATGCGATGTCTTTGTTGTTGCGTCCGCTGGTCGAGGCTGGTCGTCAAGGAAAGCCCATGGTTTGCGCTGACGGCTTTGTGCGTCGAGTCCATCCGATACTGGCCGCCTATGTTGCCGATTTTCCTGAGCAGTGTCTGGTGGCGTGTAACAAGGAGAGTCGTTGTCCTTGTTGTCTGGTTGAATCGCAAAGTCGAGGAGACCTTGAGGAATGCGAATGCCGCAGCATGGTTGACACGTTGAAGACCTTGCGGCGGAAGCGAAGAAACAAACATTCGAAGAAGTTCGATAAGGAAGGTTTACGGGAAGTCTACGAACCGTTTTGGAAGGACCTGCCCTTCACCGATATCTTTTCCTGCATCACTCCCGATATACTCCATCAACTCCATAAAGGCGTCTTCCACGACCACCTCGTGCAGTGGTGCTTGAGCGTGCTCAGCGAAAAGGAGATGGATGCACGTTTTCAGGCCGTGAGTCAATATCCAGGTCTTCGCCACTTCAAGAAAGGGATTTCCGCGGTCTCACAATGGACAGGCAGGGAGCACAAGGAGATGGAGAGGGTTTTCGTGGGTCTCCTGTCCAGTGCGGCCGCAGAAAATGTCCTCGTGGTGGCTCGCTCACTTCTCGACTTCATCTACTACGCACAGTTCCAGCAACACACGGACAAAACCCTTGTGGCTACATATGCAGGACAGCCTAGGCCTCTTCCACGCGCATAAAGATGTTCTCATGGAACTCGGCATACGCGAACATTTCAACATTCCCAAGATCCATTCTCTTGTTCACTACGTCTCTTCCATCCGATCCCTTGGCAGTGCTGACGGATACAACACAGAATACCCCGAACGCCTACACATTGACTATGCAAAGGACGCCTACCGCGCAAGCAATAAACGCGATTATGTCGAACAGATGGCCTTGTGGCTTCAACGCCAAGAGGCGATCCATCACAAGAGCGCTTACCACGCCTGGAGGGTGCTTAAGAAGTCTGCAAGCACGGATGCCCTCCACGGAGGCTCGGGCGGAGGGGATGACGTCTCAGAAAGCGATTCAGACGTGGGTGAGGGTGGTGGCGACGACACAGATCGTCTTGCTGCACGACAGCCGTCAGGTATGTAGTATTTGCTGCACCCGTGGTAGTTACTGAAGGAGGTGGTTATACTAGCGAAAGCCCACTACAAAGTGGCCAAATTCCCTTCCCGGCGCGGGGTGTCCATCCAGCAGTTGCAAAGCGACTACAAAGCGCCTGAGTTCCTTGCGGTGCTCAGGCAATTTCTTAACTCCCGCGCAACTCGAGCCAACATGGTATCTCCGGTAGAATCAGATCAATTTGATGTATTCCATCAAGTATACGTCGCAAGCGGAGCTAGTATGGTTACCGGACATGGTAGTAGTGAGATGACCCTAGGCAGAACACCTAAGACCCAACCACACGCTAAGACTCTGAGGAGGATAGGACGCGAGTACTAGGGCAATAACCCAAGATGAGCTCGAATGGGGAGCCTCTGGGTGCTGGATTGCACTGTATATATACTACTCTACACGAGGGCTACGCAAGGCTATACATGAGGCTACGTACTGTGCAATGCTATGTGAGTGATGTCATAGTGGAGCTAAGGCTATGCGGAATGACATCAAGGGTGGCAGCGTGTACAGCATGAGGCACAGGTCTAGACTAGGTAGATAAGATACGGCTGTACACTACGATAAGATAAGACGGTATCTAATCACAGATTAGATAAGATAAAAAGTTGGTTCGTAACACTACTCCCCCCTCAGGTGCAGGATTCCAGACTGCAGAACTGAGCGTCGCAAACCGTAAGGTTTTCGGGGATACGACTAAATAACGAGTTAAAGTCCGCTTGGGTCATACGAAGTTTCCGCGGAGCAGAGGGATTCTCGCGATAGAAACGCTCGACTACCAGAGGAGAATTCTTCAAATTTGACGAGGGTTCCCAAGTTCTCTCGTGCTCTTCGTATCCTTTCCAGTGCACTAGGTACTGGAGCTGTCTTTTATAAATACGTGAAGCTACTATATAGTCCACTTCGTATTCCTCATCGCGTTCTTCAGAGACATGAACCGGGCCGGGCCGAGACACTGGTTGTCCGGGAAGAGGACCTAAATAAGGCTTAACCCGCGACACATTCACAACTGGGTGAATCCGAAGAGTTTTCGGGAGCTTAAGCTCTACCGCATTCGGAGTGACGCGAGTGACCTCATAGGGGCCAATCCATTTCTCTGTAAGCTTCCTAGAAGCGCGATTTAGCATACGAAGGTTGTCCGTAGAGAGCCAAACTTGCTGGCCCACAACATAGTCCGGGGCGGGATTTCTGTGCTTATCCGCCTGAAGCTTCATATTACGTTTAGCCTTTTCAGAAGACTCAACGACTTTATTAAATATGGCAGCGAAGTCCTTGGCCGCTGGGGCTACTGTTTCCACAGGTTCTACACCCATCCTAGGGGAATAACTCCGGGTAATTCCAAACGGGGAATCAGTGGTTACTTCCGAGACCGTGTTGTTCCAAACGAACTGGGCGATCTTGATCCATTTAGCCCATTCGTTCTGACGATCGCTTACGTAGGTCCTGAGATACTGATTAATTTCGCGGTTCAACCGCTCCGTCTGACCATCGGTTTGAGGGTGGAAGGCAGTGGACAT
The DNA here is from genome assembly GCA_037178675.1 of Scleroderma bovista. Lineage (NCBI taxonomy): Eukaryota > Fungi > Basidiomycota > Agaricomycetes > Boletales > Sclerodermataceae > Scleroderma > Scleroderma bovista. Next base: position 19,635 of record JAYMGJ010000488.1, read on the forward strand.
CTTCCGCTTTATGCCTAAAAGCCTATACAACTCCCCCAGGAAGTTGCTTGCAAAGACCGATCCACGGTCCGATATTACGGTACTAGGGAGTCCATGTTGACACCACACATGGTCTCTAAATAGCTCAGCGGTTGACAATGCGGTTTCCTCTTTGGTGCAAGGCACAAACACGACTTCTTTGGAGAACCGATCGACAACCACTAAGATATAATTATAACCGAGGGACTCCGGCATCTCGGTAAAGTCCATAGTGACGTCAAGCCACGGGCCACTAGGAGTCGGAAGGGGAATAAGGCTTCCAGAAGTCTTTTGATTCGAAACTTTGGACTGCTGGCACTTTTGACAGTGCTTAACATAAGTCTGAACCTGTTCCTTCATTCCTTTCCAGGAGTAGTGCTTCCTGAGCGCGTTATAGGTGGCCTTTACTCCTTTATGCCCAGCAACAGGAGTATCATGAAAGTTCGTAATGAGCGACTGCCGCTCTTCATAAGACTGATCAGTGACATCGATCAGTTTAATAGATACCGGATTTAACAGGACCTGGTCCTTGTTGTCCTCGGAACTAGATACGTAATGGTCCGATCGCCTGCTAAGCGGATCTGCAACGTGCATCTGGGTTCCTTTCTTATAAATTAACGAGTAGTTAAAGCGCGTCATCCACATTTGCCAGCGCGCTTGGCGCTTAGACAGATTCTGTGACTTTGTAAAGTACGTTAAGTTATGATGGTCCGTATAGATCTCGAAGGCATAAGGAGTGGCCTCGAGATAATGGTGCCAGGCCTCAGTTGCTTTTATGATGGCCAGCATCTCTTTATCGTGAATAGGATAGTTCCGCTCGGGAGGCGTCATCGAATGTGACATGTACGCGACGGGTCTGAATTCGCCGTCTTCGCACTTCACGGATATCACTCCCCCGACGGCGAACTCAGACGCGTCTGTTTCCAGGCGGAATTCGCGGTCCTGGTCGGGGTACTGAAGTACCGGAGCACGAGTAAAAGCGGCTTTCAAAGCTTCAAACGCAGCGCGTTCCTTCTCTCCGAAGTTAAATACAGTGTCTTTACAGGTAAGGTCCGTCATGGGCCGAGCCATGATCGCATAGTCTTTAATAAACCGTCTATAGAAGTTGCCGAGGCCCAAGAATGCGCGAACCTGCTTCACATTCGTCGGCTCTGGCCATTTCAAAATAGCGTTAACCTTTTCAGGGTCCATTTTGATCCCATCACGTGAAACGATCATACCGAGGAAGTCGACTTCGGTGACTCGGAAGCGACACTTTTCGGGTTTAACGTAAAGATCATTATCACGTAACCGTTTCAGAACTTCCAGCACGATCCTATCATGCTTTTCCTGATCGTCCGTACTTGTAAATATCATCAAGTCATCTATGTACACCACGCAGACATCCGACATATCGTGGAAAATCTCATTCATCATTTTCTGGAATGTCGCAGGTGAATTACAGAGACCGAAATACATAACCAACGGCTCAAAAGCCCCTTTATGCGTTACAAACGCAGCTTTCCATTCATCGCCTTCGCGAATCCTCACATTGTTGTAACCCCAACGAAGGTCCATCTTCGTGAAGAGTTTACAACCTTTTAGCTTGTCAACAAGCTGAGAGATAAGCGGCAACGGATAATTATTCTTGATTGTCCAGTCGTTCACATATCGGTAATCCTGTACCATGCGCTTTTTACCGTCCTTTTTCGGGATAAAGAAGACCGGTGACGTTTGTTGACTAATAGAAGGCCGAATATATCCTTTTGCAAGCTGGTCATCTAGGAAGGATTCGACTTCTTTTTGTTCATCAACAGAGAGCGGAATGAGTCTTCCCTTCTTGGGCGGGAAGTCTTCTTTTAGATCAATTCCATGATCCCAAGGTTTCCTTAGCAGCATGCGCTCCGATGACTTTTTACTAAATACGTCCAAGAATTCCCAGTACTCCTTAGGTACTTGCTTCTGGGCTTCTTCTAGGGTCGACTCATCGATAGTGACCTTCGATTCATGAGCCTTCAAAGCCTGAACCCAGGTTTCCTGAGATTCATTCTCTCATAATAACTTAGCAAAGCGCGTCTCCAAAAGCGACTTGCACTCTGGAGGACACCGAGTTAAATTAACTTTGCCGGTAACCCAATCTATATCGGGATTATGCTTTTGAAGCCAAGTGTGGCCGAGGATGAGGGGCACTTTTCCAAGGCAAGTGACAGCACACCATAACTTCTCAGCATGTTTCCCAATACCGATGGTAAGCAATACATAATGCGTGATGTCACCCTCCTGATTCCTGGTGCCATCTACGTTAAGCACCGGGACGGGTTTCACCAGCTTAGATAACTGCAACCGGCGATCAAGAGCCCAGCTCTTGTCGACAAAGCAACCAGTGGCGCCACTGTCTAGCAGAGCGTCCACTTCAATAGTATTAAGGGGCCCGCGGATGCAGACCGGTACCGTCACTTCACGTTCCATTGTGAAGGACCGTCGTAAGTCCATAGAAACTTCCAAGTTACCGGCGGGACTTTCCGGTTCCTTAGATGCCAAAAGAGGAGAAAGAATATTTTTATTCGATCGGGAATTAAGCACGCTCGATTTTACTTCCGGCGCCGAGCCCTTTGCAGGGACCCCCTTAGAAGGTAGTACAGATGTAGCGTCCGTATCACTGTCCACAGTATCAACAGTCAACACAGAGTAGCGAGAAGGAGAAACAGAAACAGGAGAAACTACGGAAGACACTTTTTTGTGGGTTTTACTAATTTTTGTACGTAGCAAAGCAATGCGATACTTAAATATTTCAGAAACAGCAGGAGAAGTAGCGCGAGATAGTCTGTAGTCCAAAATACGTACTGCTAAGTCCAAAGAAGATTCGAGAGCGAGGGTGCCCGACACGTCCTCACTCTCTAATCTTTTAAATCACGGAAGAACGCCTGCATCTCTGCAAACGTCATCCCTCGCACTGCGTTTAGCCGGTCATCCTCCAGCGGGGCCTGTGCTGCCCGTGCTTGTTGTTGCCCACGACGAGGGCGGCGCGGTTTCGTGCACTCACGTGCGATGTGGCCAAATAATTGGCAATTGTAGCATTGGGGCCCTTTACCCCTTTGCTGTGTAGTGTCGGCGGCACCTATGTCCATGGGCATGCCGCTGCCCGAAGCCGATGATGCTGATGAATAATTTTGGCCCTGGTAATACCGGGCCGAGCCTTGCCCCTGAGTGTTGATAAGGAAGAGCTCCTGAGCCCTCCCTATCTCGCGCACGGAGATCCCGAGCTGGACGTACGTGTCCCGCTGCATGTTTTGGAGGTACACCTGCTCCAGGATCCTTCGTTGGACCGCTCTCTCCAGCAAGTCCCTGGCGTACTGGTTGACGCACCCACTTTGAACCTTCAGCGCTTCGAACTGCGCCAAAAAGTCATCTATCCTCTGCTTCGGCCCCTGGCGGAGGCGGAGGAGTTGGGCACGTGCCCACTCGGCGTTGTTCCCAGGGAGAAAGAACCTTTCTATCTCCACCGAGAAGTCATCCCATGTGGGCCATGCCGCGGGGTGCAGGGGTTGGCCGGCTGGGACCGGCGGAAGGGCGGCAAGGGCGTGTGCTGCTGCCATGCAGCTGTCCAAACGGACTTGAGCCCACCGACCAGCCTTTGGGCCAGTGAGCCGAGAGAGAACTGCCGCTGTGACCTGGGCATCCGTTGCCCCCTCCATCGAAATTTGGATCCAGACCTTGATCTTGGACCACCACTCGTGAAACTTCTGCGGGGAGCCATCATAACTCCCGGGATCCGCGACCACCTTCTTGCGCTGAAAAGACAACAAAGTGTTTGGGTGGCTGCTCCCTCAGATGAGGTGCATTCGACCCAGGAGCTTCTGGAGGTCAGGCAAGGCTCCCAAGGACTGGGGAGACTAGAGGAAATAGGGAGAGTAGAGGTGTTCAGTCACTCCAGGACTGAGCTCAAACATATACACAGGAAAGAGGGAGATTGCTTAGTAAGCTAGTACAAGCCTACATAAGCTAAGGTAGAGAGTCCAGTGTCAGTACTACTATCAGCAACTCTACACACCTAGAGACAGGACAGTCTCTACAGCGCGACGGTGGTGCAGGCTGAGGCTGTGCAGCCGCAAGGGCCGCGATATGGGCCTGGAGGTCAATTTGACCCTGGACAAGCTGGGCGAGGAGGTTCTGAAGGTCTGCCATTCTTCAGAACTAGTAGGGGTGGAGGCGGGATTAGGGGGTAGGTCTTTGTTTAACCGGTCTAAGATGGGAGGACCGGAACGTGCGGCGGCGAGCGAGAGGGAGGTCTGGCAGGGGCGGTACAGGAAGGGAACGGTGGAGACCGAGGAGGACTTGGATTTCGAAGTCGCTGACAAGGCGACTGTAGGCGGCAACGGCGTGTGTGAACTGGTACTCCTCCTCGATTGCGTCTTCCCTAGCGAGAGCTTCTTCGCTGGAAACAGGGCGAGGACCGTAGACGATCGCCAAGCGCTCCTGTTGCGCTTCGACGAGGTGGCGGGGAAACTGGTAAGGTATGGTGACTAACGTAAGGGGTGACGTAGAGGTAATGCTATATGGGACTAGATCCCCACAGGTGTTCCACTAAACTAAGCGTAAGACTTTGTTCGCCTGTCGCTCTCGCCGGGTCAGGGCAGTGGCACAGCTATGCAAAGTACAGACGGCTAGTGGCTGCAGATCACAGGTCTACCTCTGCACGGACGCAGGAACTACGGGTATGTATGTCTCAATCGCCTTGAGGCTGTGAACCTCTCTTGAACGGGCGCCGACCTTCAGACACCAGGCATGACCCTGGGCTGGTGTACAGTACGTAAAGGATTCGGTGCTAAAAACTCCCAATGCCGAAGCACTACGGGAACGGCACTAAAGGCTGGCCGTGAACGAAACGGAAGGTATGAAGGTGAAGCTCCTTAACCCTGGAGTCCGGGTATAGTTTCCTTATAAGGCTAGGAGAGCGCGTAGTAGAGCGAGTAAGATGTATAGATTCGAGCTCAGGTGAGATGACCCTAGGCAGAACACCTAAGACCCAACCACACGCTAAGACTCTGAGGAGGATAGGACGCGAGTACTAGGGCAATAACCCAAGATGAGCTCGAATGGGGAGCCTCTGGGTGCTGGATTGCACTGTATATATACTACTCTACACGAGGGCTACGCAAGGCTATACATGAGGCTACGTACTGTGCAATGCTATGTGAGTGATGTCATAGTGGAGCTAAGGCTATGCGGAATGACATCAAGGGTGGCAGCGTGTACAGCATGAGGCACAGGTCTAGACTAGGTAGATAAGATACGGCTGTACACTACGATAAGATAAGACGGTATCTAATCACAGATTAGATAAGATAAAAAGTTGGTTCGTAACAAGTAGCTGGCAAAAGGTTCGTGCCAAGCCGAAGGTCACTGCTCGTGGACGCAAGGCCGAATCGCCTGCAAGATTTGATATGACGTTTGTGTGGGACGAAGGACATCAGGCAAGCGATCATTTTAGGCCCAATGGTATGTACCTGGCCTCGTCAACACCGCAAGCGTGCGCTGACGAGTATTGTAGCGATCCGTATTGCGCAAGTGCGCGCCATATTCAAACTTCCACATCATCTCGGCCTTTACCCCCATCCACTGGCCTATGTGGAATGGTTCACTTCGCTCTGTCGCCGCGATCCGATTTCTGGCCAGTTCATCGTCACTTGTTCGACGCGCAACCATCGGCGCAATGTATCAGTGATCAGCGTTCATCGCTTCGCGCGCGCTTGCCACCTTCAAGCCCAATGTGGAAGGAATATTGGTTCGGATTGGTCATCTGGTAATGTGCTGGAGATGGCGAGCACGTTTCATGTTAACTCGTACATTGACCTAGATACTTTTGTCGCCCTGTCTTCGGATTAGCACTAACAATCTTTATCTGCACTTGTGTCCTGTCAAGCTGATAATGTAAGGTCAACATAGGCTACTGAGACTATGGAAGATGTATGGTGTGTATGTGGGGCTACAATGACTACGGAGAGCTGGCTGGACTGCGCTGTCAGCAATAGTGGCAACCATGTGCTATGTGTCACATGGTGACAGCTGGATAGCACGACAGAGCATGTGCCTGATGCACTGTATTACGATCGAGCCTCTGGGAGACTTGGTACCTGGGTGGCTATGCTACATAGCAAAGTGTTTTTCCTGATGTAACGTGTGTATTGCATTCCTGTGCTCCGTGATTAGGTGGATTATTGAACCCAACTACTTCTCACTTACTGTACACAGCAAGGAAATGTAGTTGTCCTGAGGTTAAACCCATCCTTTTTAAACGTGATATCAAAGCCATATACCACATGAAATAATTAGTGAAATACTTACTGGGTTGATGGGAGCTGCAGAAGTACGGCGATGGTAAATTTGTAGTGAAGGGCAGTGTTTGTTTGCTTTGAATTACAGTTGACAGAATATCTGACGGATAAGGGTAGTTTCATCCTAGGTTTGATTCCTGTACGACCTCGCTTCATCTACTCCACTGTTATTTGTCAGCGGTGTTTACATTGAAATTTGTCTAAGTCCTCGAGCTACTCTTTATATATGCTGGGCTGAAATTGATATCAATGGTCTTGTGGCCTAATGGTTAATGCTGCTGTTCTGCTTGTAAATTGTGTCTTCTGTTCGATTCCTGCTGTGTTCTTTTTTTCGACTCTATTTTCTGGGCGGTGACATCCTCTGACACAATGTTTCTATATGGGGAAAGAAGTCATCGGACAGTTAGCTGCCAATTTGAACCCAGGTTGATTGTCAATTCAACCGGTGGTTCAACTGCACTGACTTGGACGGTTGTAGTACATTACTGCTCTTGTTCACTTTAATTAGAAACACTGGTAGTGAGAATTCATGCCCAATGTTTATATCATATTACATCCCATGTTATGCTCTCCCTTTTTAACCCACGTTTCAAGTTTGCAATACCCTACACATATCTATCTACGTTTAACCTGCGGCCATGCATTTTTCCTTGTTGTGTACTATACTAGTTGTGTTGTCAGCCCGTTGGAGTTTTTCCATCATTGGCCCAGTATATGTCCGAGAAATGATCGCTGCACATTCAACACCAGAGCCCTCCAGCGCTCAAGTACCCTGACACCATCACCGTTCCACATACCACTACTAGGCATCATCATTAACGCGCCCATCAACACTACTATCACCACTATGTCCACTACCACCTAGGGACTAGCATGGGTGTGACCGGGCAATACCCGGGTCATACCCACAGGTTCATAAGAGGGCAGGCCTTTGTCCATACCTGCCTGGGTTAAGGTGCACGGGTACGGGTTGACCTGTGGGTAGTTCCACAGGTGCCCGGGTCAACCCATGGGTTGTTATGGGTTCTGACTGAACGGAGTACTTTTTTATCTAGCTAAGTACAAAATGGTGTAATACATTAGAAGTTACTGTAGTCATCCTCAATTTCAATAGGCTGAATCTGTTTCTTCCCTTTGGACCCCTTGTTCGTGATGATTGCTGCAGCAGAGCTCATGTCAGGCAGTAATGGTGTCTCGTACCAAGACCCCACAGCAACTTGCGCTTTGAAGCTCTGTGAACTCATTTGGTGTTGGAGATGGTTCACCTGGAGACAACTGCCCAAAAACGCACGTTCTGCGTCAACGGACAATGCTAAAAGTGTTGGTATAAGTCATCAGAGTGAACAATAGTGCAAAATGGTCAAACCTGGTGCCGACAGAAAGTCCAGCGCCATTTGAGCAAGTCGAGGCCGAGTTGTATGGCAGTTTTCCCAGTATTTCAGGACCCCTCCTGCAGCTCTGACTTCCAGTTTCGCAATAGGTGGAGAGTCTAGATAAGCTTCTATTGAGTCAGGTACAGCACTGGGCTGTTCAATGTTGGAGTCGTCATCAAGCGCTGCCCATTTGGAACACTTTTGCTGTGCGGAAGTTAGTCACAACCTGATTCAGATGCACTATTCGCACTTTTGGTTGCCCATCTTTGTCACGACTTGTTGTAGCTGTAGCTGGTTGCAAAATACTTGAATACAATTCTTCCCATCAGTTTCAAACGATCCGACGTGCCTCAACTCGATCCTCCGCACGCCAATCATGATTCTTATCAAACCATTCAACCTTTTTGTCAGGGCACATTGCTTTAGGTAACGAGTCATGATTAGCCTGTTGCGAGAAATAAGTAAGAGAAAAGACCTACCAATTGCAATTCAATAGACTTCGTTATCATCAGTAAGTGCATGATATTTTCTGATCATCAAAAGGGCTGCCTTGGTGGCAACACGAATGATATCAGGCTCCTGAGTGGCATCACAAACACGTGTCATGGAATGTTCAAGCCATTCGAGCATTGGAATGACTTCATATATCATGGGAACTTCGGCCTGCGAGAATTGAAGTGTGAGATCATCAAAGAGCTACATATATAATTATCAGGCTCCTGTCACATATCATGAAAATCTAGGCCGCACATACCTCAAGTAATGGGATAAGATGCTCTACAAGTTTCCATTGGGCCCACGTTAGTGCATATGCCTCGAGTCTAAGTTCTTCTTTTTGCGTGAGAATCTGGATGGCATCTTTGAAACGAAAGTGTGCCATCAAACATGCAAAATCTGAATTCCAGCATGTTGGAACACGTCGGTCAAGGTGTGTCTTTTCAGTTCCACCTGGTTGAAGAGAGTTCACAATACGTTCAAATTCAGTTTGCAACAATGGGCTATCGTGCAAGCGATGTGCAAGCCCTGCAGCCTGGTAAGTACTGGAGAAATCATGTTAGTCAATATCATATGCTGTAGTAGACACCATAAAGCACCTTCGGAAATAATCCTAAAGCCATCTTTTCTTCATCAGGGGTTACACTGACATCTACATCTCTCATTGCCTCAATTGCCTGTGCACGCACTGATGTCACAACCTCCCTGTCATGGGCTTCCTTTGCTTCATCTGTTCCTGCATCTTGGTCGTCACCACTCCCCACTGGCACTGGTTGCTCTTCATTCAGCATTTCCTGCTCTAAAGAAGTTAGGTCATCATTCCCACACCCTGGCTCGACAACAATTTCTTCGACCTCAGGCTCTGGAGCAGATTGAGTTGCATTTCTGCGTTGTTTGGCATGTTTGAAGACTTTGACCGCCTTTTTGCGCTTTGGCTGACGAAAGAAAAACAAAATCAGTAACTACCAATTATGTTAGTAACTTGCTTGTCATTCAAACTACAATATTCTACCTTTGCAATGAGATTGACAGTGTGAGGAAAGTAACGTGTACGAGATGCAATGCCACAAAACCCTGGAATAAGTAGGGCCAACTCATTAGCAAGGACATCACAATTGGTGGCATTGTCCATGGCAATTTTGTTAGATGGCTCGTGCACAGGGAACTAGCTAGCTCAGAGGCAAACTCAGTGATTCATCTTGGAACACTGAGGTGAAAGGAATCCTCGAATGGATGAAAATAGTCCGTGCTTACATAAGGATGCTCGTCGCACCAATAAGGAAACTATCAGCAAGTACCAAAGAATGGTAGTGATCGAGTAGGAATTTCAACAGGCAATAGTGTGGAGCTGTATGTCAAACTCAGTTAAAAATATTAGGCCCAAAAATAAATTACTGGTCACCTTTGTCTCAAGGCCAAACCGCCTCAGACAATCTGCTGTGACTTCAGCTAGGTATTTTCCAGTGTGTCGTTGGGAAAGTCTAACCCCCAAACTTTCAGTGGTGAAACCTACCCAAATCTGCCAAGTTACAACATACCGGATGAATTCTAAGGTTGCTCGCTGTATCTGACCATGCGCAAACCAAACCACAACGATACCAAGATATGAACATGCAAATGGTGCTGTCCATCCATCAACCACCAAGTGAATTGATCCCTTGTGTTTCTAGTAGACAAGTAGTAGTAGTAGCAATCAAATTAAAAGTTGTTAAAGGTAACATACTGAAAAGTATTCCTTGACTAGTTTGGAGCCAATTTTGTAGATCTGATTGACATCGCGGGAAACAGTGCTTGGGTGTGGGATGGGAGTCCCAGGCCACAAAAGCCGAACCTCTTCTGTTGAAGTCGCACGTGCACCCAGCGTAAACCATCGACGAAGTGTGCACAAGACTGCGACCCATATTAGTGTAGACTTAGTAATAGTCCTCTTTAGAGTAGATGTTACATGTCACGCGTCACGCGTCACAGTCACGTGTCACACTATTTGTTGTATATAAACAGTGGTCTTCGCTTATATAACATAACAGCTCTTAACCAGCTACTGCTACCATCTCTGGTTGTGCACTCCACCCAACAGGTGAGTTGGAGTAGCAGTTCCTCTACGTATATAGGCATTGTTTCAACAGGTTATGAGCCCTGTGAGCGCACTGTGTGCAGTAATGCACCAGGCAGCGCTCCAGCTCCCTGAAGCGTCGCTTTAACTAGCTTGACGCTGTGGACCACAGTGAGCTCCTAGTTGAGCCCCTGCACAGCCACAAGGTGAAGTCGGTCGACGACTTGCGCCCACCAGTGAGCTCCTCAGTTTTGAGCACCTGGATGAGTGAAGTTCGTCGACGACTTGCGCTGGCATGACCCAAGTCATGAGCTAGCTGTTGACAGAAGTGCTTTCACTAGCACTCAGGTGTTTTCTTCTTTTCTTGCTTGTCTGTTGTCGCATTCACTTGCTGACTCCGTTGACTCCCAACAGAATTATCACCATGTCCAGCGCTCTCGACAAGATGGTCCCTGTGTTCACTGGCTCCAACTGGCAGCAGTGGCACACTGCTATGCAGGCCTACCTTCGGGCACAAGGCCAATGGTTTGTTTACTCGGCAACCCAGCCCGCTGACGGTCACGACGACCGAAAGGAATGGGACGAGAACACCGAGAGAGCGCTCGGTAACATCACCTTGCGCCTCGCCCCCTCGATCCAGGTTGCCGTCTCGAGTCTCGACACCGTTAAGGACATCTGGGACCACCTAAAGAAAAACTTTGGCGCCCCTAGCATTGGTTCTGCCTATGCTGAGCTTAGCAAGCTCCTGGCGACGACTATCCCCGCTGGCTCCCATCCTGCTCCCGCGATTACAAAAGTGCTCAGCCACTTCGCCTACCTGAAGGACACCGGCTTTGAGTTCCCTGCCCCCGTGCAGGCAATGATTATCCTCTGCAAGCTCCCTCCTACTATGGAGGTTGTAGCTCAGATTCTCAGCCAGACGTCGCCAGACAAGATCAAGAATCTCAAGCCTGATGGGATCGTCAAGGCTGCCACGCTCTCTTTCGAGCAGAAAGGCGCCTCTTCCCACGGCGGTGGTAAGGGCCCACAGGCCAACAAGCTTAGCGCTGTGAAGCGCAAGCCGGCTGACCCCAAATTCGCCCAGCAGCAGCAGCAGCAAGGTGGGTCCAACGGCAGTGCGAGCGGAAACGCTCCTGCCCAAGGACAGGGAGGCTGCACTCGCTGTGGCGGCAAGAAGGCTCGTGCTCGCCGTGAGAACGCCCAACAAGCCACCTTCGCCACCTACGTCCACTATGATGGACCAGAGCCCACCGTCGACCCTCGCGCCCTGGCTCACACCCCCAGTGCTACCATCTTTGGCCCCCCCGCTGTGAGTCAAAGTGAGGGTTTAGGTCGAAACAACAACCCAAACACAACACCAATAGACAAAGAATGAGTGGTGGTTTTCCTACGCGGAATCCAGACAGGAGTTGGTTGGGAAGGGGGTGCTACACAGAGAGAATAGTGCAGCAAGGAGACAGGGATGCCTCAGACGTTCAGAGGCAAGGGAGATTGACTAGAATGAAGCCTAGACTCCGCTTGAGCCTAGTAAGAAGGATAGATCTTGAATAACTTGGGTAGACTTGACAATAATGAGCCTTTAGACCTTCACTGAAGCCTACAAGGACTCAAAGACTGGAGGGATACTGATTGGGAGAGTCTGAGAGAGGGATAATTTCGTGCTATTCGGCTCTTTCTCCCACTGGGCTGAGCCCAGGGGTTTAAATACATGAGGGGGCACAGCATTAAAGTACAAAAAGAGAAGGGAGTAAGCAGAATTTGTCAAGGATTGGTAAGGGATTGGTAAGAGCTTTGTAAGGGGTTTGTAAGCGATCAGTAAGCAAGGGATAAGCATGAATGAGTAAGCATAGGGAGCATGAGTAAGCTGCTGAGTAAAGGAATGAGTAAGCTGCATGACAAGATTGATTGGTAAGGGAGTGAGTCATCAGCTGAGTAATATACCAAAAATGCGAAAGGGATAGAGTAATACTGATGACAAGAGAGCATCAGTAAGCAAGGGATGAGTCACTGCACAGCAGAAGGGAGTCATTGATGCACAGCCTAAGAAGTTTGATGGGAGGCTGTGTACCATCAAGAACTTGATGGGACAACAATGGGGAAGATCTGGGATTAATAGGGGGATTGATCCGAGACAGAACAGCCACAAGAAGGGTACCAGGTGTCCAGAGGTCTTTGGGGGGTCAGCATACACTAAGGTGTAATGCATGTGTTCTATCGCCGCTGTAGTGCAACCATGGGCTCCCTTGACGAGCTCTCTTCTGGGAAAGAACGAGAGAGGGTTCTTCTTCCTAATAGCACTCTAAAGTGGGGGTATAACTGTCATGGTGCTGGGGGACGCCGTCTGAAAGCAGGGAAGTGGATGGAGTACTGAATTCGACGCATCCAGGAAAGTGAGACAAACGACAGAGGAAGATGGACATGGCAAGTATCTGGGAGGAAGGGACCATAGGCTGAGGGCTCAGGGGACACAGAGACGACCAGAGAAGACTTCTCAAGCTTGACAATAGACCTAAGACAACCAAAGTACGTCCTTGACGCAGGACTGACGAGGAGAATGCGCTGACCAAGAACGAGGGGGACTGAGGGAGCAGGCTGGGAAGATATGTGCCAGGCAGTGCACGGGAACTCAGGGAGAGGCTGTCCTAAGAGCAGGACATAGTGAAGATCTGCAGCAATAGCGGAGAAATGATCCAGAGAAAATACGGACTCCATAGTGAGCGATGAGACGAGTGTCTGGATTGCGGGGGGAATATCTCCGTGGGAAATGAACGGATTTACGTCGGAACTTGACAGGCAGATAGACCACGCTCTAGGCTCTCTGACGGTATAGTCACGTGCCTGATAGCTTCAGAAACGGTGGAGCTATTCAAAATATCGGAATGCCGGCACTGGGCGCCTAAAAATGACATTTCAGCGCTAAAATCGTTTCTTCTCTTCTTTCCTTCGTTTCTCCTTCAATTCTTCAGCTTCTTTGCTCGTTCTGGTATGGGAGTTGGACTGCGATAGTGTGCATTCCTTTCTCATACCATAATAGACGTTATTCCTTCAGTTTCTTCTGCTTCTTGGCGGTTCTTGTGCGAGTGATGACTGTCAGCGTTGGCAATCATCTCTCGCATCAGGATAGTCTTCTTGTGCGATAGATGGCTACGATGAGGGTCCGTCGTGCTTATCCTTCGCATAAGGATCATTTGATATAGACGTTATCTTCCATGTTCACTGTACCAAACCTGTTTGGTGCGTGACACCGCTTTCGATAATACCATCAAGGCCTTTGATTTGGCTCACCGCTTGGGGGTACAGCCCTCCTGCCAGACCATCCGCACCCTCGACCACGTTGTGTCGATGGCAAGTGTGAACCTGGACCAGCCCGAGGCCGGTCCCTCCTCGCTGAAGCGCCCTCGTCTCAAGGAGCGCATCACAGAGTACGAGGAGGATGCCATCTCCCTTGGGGATGATGAACCTTTCGCCCACGAGCCTTTCGCCGACGATGAGTTCGACGAAATCGACGCAATGGTCCTCGACTGTTACAATAAAACGTCGATGGCAGCAGGCACGGAGGCCAGCCTTTTCAGGCAAGTACCTTCTGCACGCGTGCTGACCGACACTGACATGCTCCCTTTACATGTGCGCTACACGCCGTCACTGTATATAGCGAGTTCTAACTACAATTTGTCGTGTTGTGTCTCGAGTAAAGCATATATTTGTTCGTGTTCTCATGAAACAAGTGATGCACGCTGTGCTAGATGTAAGGGAAAAATGGCTGAGGACGATAGCGAACTATCTGGTGCTTTCTGGCTCCTTGACTCAGGTGCATCCCATCACTTTACCGGTGACATAGGCGATTTCGCCTCCTATAACGCGCTAAAGAGAGCGCATTACGCCAAAACGGCTAATGGTGTAGCACTGATTGCTGGCATTGGCACGGTATTACTCCGGTGCCTAGACCACAACTCAGGTGATGAGAAAGTAGTAACTCTCACCCAAGTGCTCCATATGCCAGGCGCTACTGCACGCCTCATTTCCATGGGCGAAATGCTCCAGCGCAACTACAAAGTCACTGGCGATAAGCGAGGGATTAACCTCACCAACAAAGCAGAGCGCTTATGGTTTGGGCCAGACCCAGAAGACGATCGCAACGTCATCTTTGGGATTAGATCTATCCCGATAATTAGATCTAACTATATTGCCTCCGTGAGCAAAGTCGATTATGACATTATGCACCGGAGATTCGGGCACCCCTCTAAGGAAGTACTCCGACGCGCGCAAAAACATACGCAGCGCTTCCCGGAAGTCCACTTTCCTACTGAGGATTGTGTTTGCCCTGGATGTGCTCTTGGCAAAATGCCCAATCGAGCTTTCCCAGAAAATGAAAGACGTGCTTCCAAGCCTTTCGAGCTGGTGCACTCTGATCTCAAATCCTTCCCGGTTACATCGTACCGGAAGTTTAAATACATTATCACCTTCTACAACGACTATACTTCTCATGCTTGGACTATGCCTCTTCGCTCCAAAGCTGCAGCGATTACGGCCGCCAAAGATTTCCTTGAAATGGTGCACGTCCAACACAATGTGCACGTCGTTGGATGGATGTCCGATGCCGGCGGAGAATATAAATCCGATCTGTTTGATCGAGCACTCCTTGAAAAAGGAATAAAAATATATCAAAGTGCTCCTAGAACCCCCATGCAGAATGGCCATGCTGAGCGCCTAGGGCGCACTCTCATGGATAAAGCCGAGTCTATGCGGCATCAAGCCTGCATTCCTGACTCCTGGTGGGAATTCGCGTTCGCTCACGCAACCCACATCTACAACCGTACCCCGGTAGCTCGCCTGCGATGGCGCACCCCCCATGAAATGCTTAAGGGGGAGATGCCTAACATCGACCACCTTCGTGTATT
Source organism: Scleroderma bovista (assembly GCA_037178675.1). NCBI lineage: Eukaryota > Fungi > Basidiomycota > Agaricomycetes > Boletales > Sclerodermataceae > Scleroderma > Scleroderma bovista. The sequence goes on from JAYMGJ010000488.1 coordinate 34,786, forward strand.
TGGCTGTGGAGCCTTTGTCTACCTCCCAGCCTCGGCTAGAGCAAATAAGATGGCTCCCAAGTCGGAGCTAATGACTTATGTCAGTGTTGCCCCTGGCAATGAGCGCAACTTTTTGTTTATGCGCTCCACCAATGCAGTGTTCACCGCTGCTCACGCCGTCTTTGACGAGCGTCACTTCCCTCGCTGCCCTAAAAATAGGTGCGAACCTCTCGAGAACCCCTTTGGAAGGGTAAATCCAAAACCTACCACCGATCGACCAGGGAATCCCCCTGATGATATCGACAGTGATGATGATGTGGAACACGACCATGGCTACCCACATCCCCAAGTGCAGGATGACGATCCAAAGCGCGAGGAATCAGAGGCTCCTGAGGAAGAGCCTAATAAAATAAATCCTCCCCGTACACCATCTCCAGTGCCTCCACCGGCACCGAGAATGCCTTCACCGGCGAGAAATCCGCCACCTCTGGCACCGCAGCACCCTGGCCGAGCTGAACGCTGCCAAAATGCGCCATGACCCCCTGCAGTGAATATCCCTGCCCGCCCCCAACATGAACGTAGAGCGCCATTGCGCCCCGGTAACGTGTATGGTGAGCGGCGACACCCCGTTGAGCAACTCCGGGATATCGAAAGTGCCTCTCGATGGCGAGAAACAGTGGGAGAAGCCTCTAGGCCCCCACAACCGGACACACCAGACCATGTTCCTGGTGGTTTCCCCGACACCTCTGCAACGCCCAGTGAGGAAGATGTGCAAAAGATGTGCAAGGAAGGGGGAGCAAACCTAGTCCGATACCTGATGGGCAAAGCCCTTGAAACCCGCGAACCTCAATATGAGAGCGTCCGCAACTGGTCCTACAAGGACATCACTCGCTTACCCCAAGCTGAGCAGAAACTCTGGCGACTTGCTTGCCAAGAGGAGCTCGACGTGCTGCGAAAGCGCAAGGTCTTTGAGCTAGTTGACCATCCCCGAGACCGGAAGGTCATAAAGAATTGATGGGTCTTCGACGTAAAGTCGGATGGCCGCAAGAAAGCCCGCTTAGTAGCGAAAGGCTTCTCCCAGGTCGAGGGATTAGATTTCGACCAGGTCTTCTCACCAGTCGTGCGCTTTGAAACAGTGTGCCTCATGCTTGCGCTTGCCGCACTTGAGAACTGGTATATCACTGGACTCGACGTTCGGAGCGCCTACTTGTATGGCAAGCTCAACGAAGAGATCTACATGGAACAGCCCGAAGGGTTTGTGGTTCCTGGGCAAGAGCACAAAGTGCTCTGCCTCTGGCGTGCCCTCTATGGCCTTAAACAGGCTGGCCTAGCTTGGTGGCGCACACTCGATGAGTCTCTCAAAGAACTTGGGTTTGAGCGCCTTAAGTCTGAAGCAGGCATCTTCTTCTACAAGAAGAAAGGCACCAACATCGTCATTGGTATTATCTACGTTGACGACGCACTATTCTGTGGCCCTAACAAGGCTGTTGTTGATGCCATCAAGGCGCAATTCATGCGCAAATGGGAGTGCAGAGACCTTGGAGAACCCAAAGAGTTCCTCCGTATGCGAATCACTCGCAAGGGTCGTGCTATCCACTTGGATCAGTGCGCGTACCTCCAAAAGGTCGTCGAACACTGTGGCATGCTCAATGCAAAGTCCGCAAGCACCCCACTGCCAGCTGGCTACTATGCCGCCAAAAATACAGAGCCTGTTGATGTGGATCTCCGCTCCCGTTTCCAGACAGTTATTGGGTCCCTTCTGTACCTTATGTTAGGCACTAGGCCCGACATTGCTTTTGCAGTCACGCACCTCTCGCGCCATGCTGCGAACCCATCCCAGGATCACCTGTCCAAAGCACTTTATATTTGTCACTACTTGATTGGTACACCTAATTACTCTCTAGTGTACAATGGTGGATCCGGTGCTGGCCTGATTGCATGCACGGACTCAGATTGGGGATCAGACCCTACCTCTCACCTCTCGCAGACAGGTTTCTACCTGAAGCTTGCAGATGGCTTGATCAGTTGGACTTCTCGTGTGCAGAAGACTATTGCGTACTCGTCCACTGAGGCCGAATACATGGCTTTGAGCAATTGCGCTTGCCAAGTTACCTGGATTCGAAGTTTGCTCGGTGAGCTCGGCTACAAGCTGAAAGCTATCCCGATTTGCGGTGATAATCAGGGGTCCATATTCATGGCATCCAACCCCGTGACGGAGCCTCGCTCCAAGCACATCGACATCCGCTACCACGGAATCCGCAAGTCAGTCGCGAAAGGTAACGTGGAGCTATTCTTCATTGATGGTGCTGAGAATCCTGCCGATCTGCTCACCAAGAACTTACCCCACAAGAAATTCGCGAAGTTCAGAGCTCAACTAGGCTTACAGTTTCCCTCTGGCAGCATCTAGCGCCTTATTCGCTGAAGTGCTCTATGTGCAGCACAGCGAGGGGGAGTGTTGAAGTCGCACGTGCACCCGGCGTAAACCATCGACGAAGTGCGCACAAGACTGCGACCCATATTAGTGTAGACTTAGTAATAGTCCTCTTTAGAGTAGATGTTACATGTCACACATCACGCGTCACAGTCACGTGTCACACTATTTGTTGTATATAAACAGCGGTCTTCGCTTATATAATATAACAGCTCTTAACCAGCTACCGCTACCATCTCTGGTTGTGCACTCCACCCAACAGGTGAGTTGGAGTAGCAGTTCCTCTACGTATATAGGCATTGTTTCAACATCTTCAACATAGAGGGGGTCTCTAACCATGTTGAATGGCCACTTGGAAATGCAGCAATGCATTGCAATTACTGCTCGGTGCTTTTCAGGTGTATACTCGGAAACAGACCTCTCGATTGTTTGCTGGGCGCCAGCTGTGCTTGGGTTACCCGAAGTAACACCACGGCGTTGGTTACACTCGTTAATACCCCTAGAAAGGTTTGTGGTCCCGTGTCCTGTTTGCAGCCGCCTTCTGGTATGGGGCTTATGACCGTGAGGATCAATAACACAGGTGAAACGAAACTCAAGGAAGTATGGGCGCCCATTTTTGTGAGTATGACGGATGAGGGTGACCTGGTAATGGTCATACACCTTAGATTTCCAACGCTTCTGTGATTCCTCTGTGTGCGGATCAGTCAGATTTTATACACTAGTGGTACAACTGTAAAATAACTAACCAATAATGATCTCATCACTTTCGTCCCAGATTTGATCGTCTGTACGTTCTTCAGTCCATCTACCGCAAGCCTTTGTGGGCGAAACCAGAACTGGCAGAGGGGATTCCCCCCTTGTGCAGTGGGTGCAACTACGAGTATTTTTTGATGGCGAATCTGGAGTCATCAGGCTCCAAGCTTAGAGAAGTTGTGCTGGGGCCAAAAAGTTGCCGAATCTGCGCTGCAATCGCTCAAATTTAACGGGTCGGAGTGCATGCTACAATGTACTTTTTGAAAATATCAGAATGGAGCCAACAGCTCAATGATCATCAATCAGGGGTCTAGGGGATATGCATGCATTAGCCATGGAATGCTCGGAAGCAGCACATGGCTGCAAGACTGATATTCAACACTGCCAATGAGTGAGATACAAGGTCCGACATGTGCACTAATCTTAAATGGTTGAACTACATTCTTACTAGTACAGAAACCTGGCACAGGTGACCCGTGGACACTATGGGTAAGCCAGCTCCCTGCCCGTACCCGCCCGGGTGAAAACACCCACCGACCCATCACCCATAGCACCCGACCCATGCTGTGCCCGTGGGTGGTAACCTGGGCGGGTACCCGGGCAACCCCTACCCATGCTAGTCCCTACTGCCACCACCCACCACCATCACCACAATGCCCACCACCCCAACAACCATTCTCGACCAAGACCACCGCCATTCACCACCACTACCATCCCCAGCTACTGCCATGACGACAACGGATGTCGATAATAGTCACGCTATCACGCCCATCACCAGCCTGCCCCATGAACGCTGCCACCGCCGATACTCGCGGCAGCTCAGGAATAGGAATTAGCTTTGTTGAGCCCTGCCAGCAGCCCAAACGAATCTGAGCGGGTTGGCACATGCTGACTTTGGTGGGCAGTCGAGTCAAAAGGGCCGAGGGTTGCAGATGATCTCTCAGCCTCTCTGACACTGGCGGAAATGAGCTTTGGCTCGAGCCTCAAGCTGACAACGTTTAAGTGGAAGTCCGATACGGTGGCGACGGTACTCATGAAACGAAGCAACATGAAAATCTATCCTTAAGTGGCTGTTCGGAAAACAGAGATTGTCCAGCTTTCCATATTTAACAGGCAGAGTTCTGTGAGAAGGGGCAGGCGCCCTCTTTGCTCTTCTTTGCATCAAAACTAGTTAATTTGCTGATTAATACGATCGATCACTTAGAACCACTAGTAGTAGGACTACTTCATATGTGCTGTAACGCCCAAGGCAACTGCCAGCACATGATCCAATACAGTCGGGGGCAGGCAACCTCACCAATCACTCGTGGTTGTGGCTCTCCCACTATTCGCTTCGTCAGCAGAAATTACACCCAAGAAGGCCTGGCGGTAGCATATATATAATCTATGGTGCATGTCACCTAGTCACCACTACTTCTGTACAAACATTATAGCACACACAAATCTTGATGAAAACCTTATTGCCTTTGTGAAACAACTCTAATTTACCATTAGAACAACTTCACTAGACAGATTTTTGATATTCAAAAAAATGACGAAGTTATAAATTCTTGCACCCACCAGAATGGCGGTGTGGCGTGGGAACAGACTAATTAGGAAGGAGACCCCTTGAAACTACTATTTATGGTTTAACACCCCTCCGCTGCATTGGTGACTGTGTCAGTGACGCGTCAGTGCGACTTGTATTTCCTTGAGCTGAATGCCTGAACCTGGAATTGAGCATCTCATGCTCCCAACCCAGTCCTGTAAGCTTCCATCCACCGCTTCATTCGATGTTCCCACTTCCGAATAGTGTGAACCTCAACTGAAGCCAAAGCTTTTGGCATGTTTGCTTGAAGTGTTGAGAATGTGTAATTGCAATTGTTGCGCAAATACCGTTTCGTGGCTCCCCAGAAATACTCAATAAAATTCAGCTCACAGTGAAACTTCGGAAGGAAGATACACCTGTGTCCAGCTGACTCGACAACCTCCTCGATGAGTGATTTTTGTGCCTGGAAGTCTGGTTGATGGTCAAGTACTTGTTTTGCACAGCAATGATTGGATGTGCAGTCTTTGCACCGCACTCGGAGACCATCTTGCCACAAACCTCGTTCAATAAGCACGTACTTCATCCCCTTTGGCATACCAGGAAATTCGGGATGATCTTGTGGAAAGATCATGTGCTGTGTAATCTTGTTTCCATGGCGCATAAACCAGCCATCCCGCAAGTGGGCCTGTTTTCCACCTGGATTCATATTCATGTGTGACGTGAGGAGTGCATCCTTGGCATATGCTGAATGGCCTTGTGAGTTGTTGACCATAAGTAGCATCTGAAATCCTGCACCATGTGCACGTTCAAATGCTGGGATGATTTTTTCCCTCAACTGCCAATACTGAGATGAGACTGAATCTGACCAGCTGGACAAAGAAACCAATACCTGTTTCATGAAGAGTTCCCCAGTCCAATAACCCTCATAATTCTTCCCATATTCCAATGTGTGACTCGCCTCCTGCAACCATCCAACTGTTGAACAAATCACGTCACTCTGGTGCAAGCCCCGCCCTGCCCCTTTCTTCCGTAGCAGCTGTGCCCCATCAAAAATCCAACCCTTTCCAACATCGTCATTTGCTTGAGCCGTCATCTCGTCATGTGCACACAGCACAAGCCGCCTCTCCACAAAATTGTTTGGCATTTTCCATAGCTCGTGCTTGACATCTCCAATAATGTACTCCACAAGATATTCTTCATATTTTGCCATTTTGGGGAGAAAGCACTGTTGGCGGTCTGCAACAACATCCAGTCGTTTGTGGCCATCATAATATAGTGATTTTTTATATTTTTGGAATTGGAACCCCTCCCGCCTCAACAGACGACGTGCAGTTGCCAAGGAAATCCCTTTGCTTGACTTGAGTTGAATGCGGGGGAAAAGCTCGAGTTCCATGTATTTTTTGAGACCCTCAGGTATCTCAAAATTGGTGATGCACTCGAGATAATGCGCTGCTGCAGTAGGGACCATTTTTGCCTTGCTGAATTCAACAAGTTTTTCAGGGTTTATGGCCCACTTGTTTGAGCGCACAAACGATCGCAATTCATCTCGTATTGCAGGATTGTCATACAGTGAAAATGTCTTTCCATGGCAGCCTCGAAACGACACTGGCAGCTCACGAGAATTAACCCATTTCCTTGCCCAACGACGCACCATACGGCCACCCCATCGTTCAGAGAAGCCCTGGCTTTCTGCCGCACGTTCAGAAGCCTCAATCCAGTTCTTCTTGTTTTGGACAGTCATCCACAAGCAACTTTGGATGGCTCGTGCACGGTAGGCTTGCAGGCCATGCTGCCCAGCATCAAAGACAGTCTTTTTCGAATGAATGAGCTTCTCGATATCTTCGAGGGCAGACTCAAGAGCTTTCCATTTATGCGTCTGAGCCTGATGGCGAGAAACGCGTGCAGGAATTTCAAGTCAACACCGTTTCAGGGGTGGAACATTTCGCACTGGAAATGAATGTGGATTTTGAGTGGCTGCGTCATTGAAGTCATCCTTGGAACCACCCTGAGTGGAGTCAGAACCAAGTTCATCATCCAAGCCAGACTGTTCGGAGTCAGACAGATCTGAAAGGTAGCCATTGAAAACTTCCTCGATCACTGCTGCGATGCTGATGGTGGTATTCTCGGCAGGTTCTTCCATGGTACCGGACTCAGATGGACTCCGAGCAGATGTGGACACAGAGCCACCTTGACGCTTTGCCGTTTGCGTCTGTTGTGCTCCCCAGTGGAAATACGAGCGCATCATTTGAGCAGATGCACTACTTTTTGTGAGCCTTCGTGTCATGCAGTTCAATAGTGAAACCATATGCTCACCTTTGGCGCTGCACAGCATCTCTTGTTTCTTTTTCACGCACCCTGTGTTCATGCCGCTGTCTCGTTCGTGTTGACAAGCCATTATACCCAAGATGTCGATTCTTCTCCGCTTTCTCCCACTCACTTGCGGAGATCCCAATTCGGAGCCTCTTGAAGGGCATTGGAGCAGTAAGCAACTCCTGTTCCTTTGTGATGCATTTTCCTAAGCTTTGCAGAAGTTCCTCGCCCTCCAGCTCCGACACCTCCAACTCTGACTCGTCTGAACTCGGATCCCACTCGGAACCATCATAGGAAGAGTGGAAGGCCTTAGGCTGATGGTTAACAGTCCCATCCCAGCCACATTCCACAGTTTCTGCCTCGTCAGTGACCCCTGCCTTGCTGACAGGGCCTTCGCTCTCGGACGTGGAATCCATAAGCTCGATTGTTGGACCACTGACATTTTTCAGGGCTTCTTTTTTGCACACCTTTCCAGCACGAGCTGTTGCGGCCGCTTTCAGAAACCGTTTGCTGGTGCAAGGCATCTTAGAGGTTCTTAGAGTCGTCAAGCAAGGTTTTCCGTCAGTTAGCTTACTACTAGTACTGAAAAATGTCAATGTCGACCCTTCGCTTAGTCTGTCCTGAGTCTACTTCGGCAAGCCAGCACATGTTGACCCCCCACTTTACCCCCTTTTGGAATGATTGCGTTGTTCCCGACTGTGCACCTATGGAGGCCCGACTCAATGCAGCCGCTCTTTCCAATCTGAATTCTCTCCAACCCTCTGTAACAATTGTTGACCATACTATGCCTTCCTTCCCTGCATTAGTAGATTCGGGTTCTACCCACTGTTTTGTAGATCCATCTTTTGCCAATATGAACACTCTTTCACGCTACATGGTATCCCCAATCGTTCTCTGTCTATTTGATGGTACCACCACCACCATAATTACCGAAGCAACCGATCTACCCATCCAATTTCCCTCTGGCAATGTCACCCCATTGGACTCTGACTGTAAGATAGTTCTCGGACATAACTGGCTCACCTGATACAATCTGTCAATTGACTGGGTACTGAGCAGTATCAAGTTCAGAACATCTATGCAGCAAGTGCCAACCCCAAGCTCACTCCCTGACCCTGTAGCGCCCTCACTGAGCACGCTGAGACTTGACACTATGTCAGTCTTGTCTTCTTCTCCAACCAACTCGCCTCAGGCTCCTAGTCTTCAGGCACCCCCTATCACTCTCATCAATGCTGCAGCCTTTCTAAAGGCCTGCCAGCTCGATGGCTCTCAACAGTTCTCTATTCAGCTGAAGCCTGACGGCAGCTTTCACGCTGTGTCAGTTGACACTGCTCCCAACCTCTCCTCTGTCCCCAAGGCATACCACGACTTTGCTGATGTCTTTAGCAAGTTGAAAGCATCGGTACTTGCACCTCATTGGGAATACGACCTTAAGATAGAACTGGAAGAAGGAGCACCTTTACCGCCTGGTAGACTCTACTCTCTCTCCCCCGTTGAGCTCGAAACCCTTCAGGCTTTCATTGATGAAAACTTTCACTTTGGTTTCATCCGTCTGACCTCATCCTCCCATGCAGCCCCTGTCCTCTTCATTAAGAAGAAGGACAGCTCTCTCCGACTTTGCGTCAACTACTGAGGACTCAACAAAATATCAAAGAAGGATCAGTACCCTCTACCCCTCATCTCCAACCTACTTGACTCCCCGAGTCAGGCAAAGGTCTACACTAAAATCGACCTAAGACATGCTTACCATCTGGTCTGCATTGCCGAAGGTGATGAGTGGAAAACTGCCTTCAGGACTCGCTATGGCTCGTATGAGTGGCAGGTGATGCCTTTTGGTCTCACCAATGCCCCTGCAGCCTTTCAGCGATTTGTCAACTTGGTCTTTGCGGACATGCTTGATGTCTGTGTCGTAGTCTACCTCGACGACATCTTAGTCTACTTGGACAACATGGAGAACCATACCACACGTTCAGGAAGTGCTTCAGTGCCAATGCCAGCAATCAGTGCTACACCATTAGCTGTTTTGGCGTAGTGCGCTTGCTTTAGCGCGTTGTAGGAGGTGAAATTGCCTATGTCACCAGTGAAATGGCAGGATGTGCCAGAGTCTAGTAGCCAGAAAGCACCAGAGAGTTCACTATCATTGACCATTTTTCCCTTACAGCCAGCACAGTGTGCATTATTTGAACACAAACAGATATATGCTTTACTCGAGATATGACATGACATATTGTAGTGACTACTCGCTATATACAGTGCAGGTGTATAATGCACATGTAAAGGGAGTGTGTCAGTGTCAATCAGCATGTGTGCAGAAGGTACTTGCCTGAAAAGGCTGGCCTCCATGTCCCCATCAACGTCGCATTGTAACGGTCGAGGACCATCACATCAATCTCATCGAACTCGTCATCAGCGAACGGTTTGTGGGCGATAGCACTGCGCTGACTACTGCTTCGACTCTCACAGGTATTGCAGCCTCACTTGAGGTGCAATGGCTACTGCCTGTTCTGTGCGACATGTCTGTGGACACCTTCCCTGAGGACCTGGGACTACCATTTGTGGATTTTGATCCAGTTGAAAGAATCCCAGACCTGGATCAGATCGCCTTGGAAGATGTTCTCAAAGACACAGAAGAACATCCCAACGCCAACGAAGATGGCCCGTGTGAGATCGAAGCTGAGAAGAACGTCCATAGTGTAGAACTTATTTGGACAATCCCCTTTGTAAGTTCCTTTTCAAGTATATTCATTCCTATTTAGTAATGGTTCCCCCATAGACCCTCGTAGCTGATACAATCAACGTCTACGGTGGGGTGTTCATTGTCCATGGCATTTATGCAAGGCGTGTCCGACAACCACAGGATGGATTCCCTTGTCAGACATTTGAGGCGGACGACTACGAGCGCCTTGCATCTCCAACCGGTCGACTCAATGACACTTGCATCAACAGTTGTTCTGCTCTTCTGTACTCGAAATTTCTAAAGCAACAAAACTGGGCAACAGCAACGGGGAGGACGCAAGCGTACCTTTAGTAGCAAGTAGCAGGTTCTTTAAGTTGAGTATTTGAGTAGCGAGTAATGAGAGAACAGTTGAGACTGTATTGAACTGGGGAACTACAGGAAATCCTACAGGGTATATATACCTGTGGTACATGGTCTGTGTGTAGATAAGTATTATTCTCGCCTATTTCACCATATTCCCATATGTAGTAATTTGCATGTTTCCATATACATAGTTATCTGGAAATGTGCCTGCACCGTGCATCAGCATGTGTTAAACACGTGCCTTGCATGTGATAGTTCCAGCATCTTGTGGAGCCGGTCATGTGATGTACCGGTAATCCGGTTACCACTACTCCGAATCACATGTAACTGTGATCTCTGGAAATCTCCAAGATTAGATAAGATAAGATAAGATCATACTTTCTTGTCGACACTCCTCCTCGCTAAGACTTGAACTCTAGTAGATTCAGTCGCGAGCGATTATCTTGGAACTTCTGCCATGTCAGCTTTCTGCTGATCAGTGGGAACATAGTCAAGCATGAAATCTTGTTTCTCAATGCATTCACGGAGGAGATAATACTTGATATCAATGTGCTTTGACCGTCCTTCCATGACTGGATTTTGTGCAATATGAATTGCACCTTTGTTGTCCCCAAACATCATGAAGTGTTGGAGGGATAAATGACACTCATTGAAGAGCGATTTGATCCATAGAATCTGTTGTGCACAATTGCACATGGACATGTACTCGGCTTCTGTTGAGGACAGAGCCACTGTTGGTTGTCGGCGGGATCGCCAGCTAACCAAGTTGTTGCCAAGGAAGATAGCATAGCCGCTAGTAGAACATCTTGTTTCACTATCGCCTGCCCAGTCAGAGTCAGAATAGCAATCCAATGACGAAGCTCCTCCTGAGAATTGAAGTGCAAGATTTGGAGTTGAACCCAAATACTTCACAATGTGTAGTGCCTTCGAGAGGTGTTCTTCGGTGGGATTTGCCATGAACTGTGACATTTTAATTACGGCAAAAGCGATGTCCGGACGAGTTCCAAGCATGACAAATAGGAGTGATCCTATTACGGATTGATACCATTGTCTTGTAGTTGGAGTTGCATTGTAATCCTTTGGTGCTGTAGATGGTTGATACCCAGCAGGTAAAGGTGTGCGGACGTGTTTGACGTTCTCCATCTGAAAGCGTTTGAGAACTTTCAGGACGTAGGGATGTTGGTGTAAAACCATGGAGCGTTTGACGCGATTGCGAGTTATTTGGAATCCTAAGTATTCTTGTACTGGTCCCATGTCGTGAGCTTCCCATACGTTCAGGAATGCGGTCTTCTTCTTCTTTAAGAGGCTGGCAGAATTCGACATAAGAAGTCCATTGTCGATGTAGACGATAAACAGCATGATGCCTGATTTATCTTGGAAATAATAAACTCCAGGATCGGATTTGGAACGTTTGAAGTTGAGCTTTAGGAGCGATTTGTGTAGCTCTTTGTTCCAAGCTAGTGCGGCTTGCTTCAGGCCATAGAGAGCACACAATAGACGATATACTTTGTTGCTTGAACCGGGCACTTTGAAACCTTCAGGTTGCTCCATGTATATTTCTTCATCGAGTCGCCCATATAAGAAGGCAGTCTTGACATCAAGACTTTCAATTTCCCAGTCATTTTGACACGCATAAGCCAAGAGCAGTCGTACTGTCTCAAAGCGTGTGACCAGTGAGAAGGTTTCATCGTAGTCTTCACCATAGATTTGTGAAAAGCCTTTCGCAACCAAGCAGGCTTTATATCTTCCATCTGATTTCTTTGCGAATACCCAACGGCATTTGACCAGTTTTTGATCTGGTGGACAATCCACCAAAGTCCAGACATGTCTATCTTCAATAGACTTGATTTCTTCTCTGCATGCCTGTTCCCATTTCTTTTGTTCCTCCAATGGATAGTTCTTGACATCCTTATAATGGTAAGGAATGCCTTTTAGCGGTTTAGCCACTTGCTTCATGATATAGTTGAGAATGTAGTGTTGACCCAGCTGAATCATGGTATCAACATCTTGATTTGGGACTGTGACGTCTCCCATTTCATTCTCATCTTCATCCATATTTGGTAAGGTAACTTGAATGGGTTCTTGAGGGGCAGGGACATTTTGTCCTGATTCAGCCATAGGTTCTGGTTGAGGTATAGTTGGTACTCCTCTTCCTAGAACTGTTCTTGTCCATTCTCATTCTTGTGCAATTTCTCGTTCTATGTCCACTGGATTTCTCTGACCATAGACATTGTCTGGTCGAGAAGGTGGGTTACGAACATGAGGAGGGTTGCGGCGAGGTGGTGGAGCGAAGGCTGGAGGTACGACATTTCAAGGTTCAGAAGTAGAGGGTCTTGGTTGTGAGGGTCCAGGTTGAGTCCCTTGAGGAGGGTACTCCCAGGACTGAGTTCTTCTATTGAACACCAGACCTAGTTCCTCTTCTGGGTGTGTATAGTCGTATTGTTGACCTTCTATATAATCAGGATATCCTGTTCCAGGATATTTATTTCCTCCCTGAGGAACTTGTGTGTCATCGTCAGTGACATCCTCAACAGTAGGTTTAGGGGGGCGTTGGGATGGACTTTGTGGCTTTGTGGTGTCTCCTTTAGAACTATCACCATTTATATGACCATCACCTGGTTGTGGTGGGTCAAGAGGTGGAAATTCCAGATCGTCGGGTGGAGGTTGGTGATTATTATCATCGTTATTACCTGTAGCTTCTTCTTGAGAAGGATGAATTGGTTCAGGTATATTGATTTTCTTCTTCAACTTTTCTTCAGGACAATTTGGGAAGAGATTTTCAATGAATGTGGCTGTTGTTTCCACATATATTGATCTATTGTTCCGCAAGAAGCGGTAACCTTTTGTTCCTGGTTCATATCCAAGAAATATCATTTCTTCGGCTTTCGGAGTAAGTTTGTCTTTTCGCTTGTCCTTTGGTATATGGACATAAGCAAGACAACCGAATACTCGAAGGTATGAAACATCAGGTGTCTTCCAGCCTATGCGTCGCATTGGTGTCCTGTTGTATACATGGACAGCAGTGTCCAGAGCAAAGTTCCAAAGGTTCTTTGGTAGACAGGCTGCATGGCGCATGGTTTCTTCTTTCTCGAGTAAGGTCCGATTGAACCTTTCTGCGCGACCATTTTGTTGTGGATGATCCAAAATGGAGAGTTGTTGTTCCACCCCTTTCGAGGTGAGGAAGGTTTTGAATATGGTTGCCATAAATTCTCCTCCTCTATCGGAACGTACTCATAGTAACGAGTGACCAGTTTGCTTCTCAGCCCAGGTTACCCAGGTAGAAAATGTGGTGGCGGTATCCGACTTTAACCGCAAGAGGCAAACTGTGCCATAACCAGAGTAATCATCAATGATTGTAAGACAATACTTGTGTCGATTATATGACAAAACAGGGAACTCGACCAGGTCGCAGTGCACCATTTCAAGTATTTTGTCGGCTCGTTTATTGGAAGATGGAAAAGACCTTGTAGGCATCTTGCCAATCTGACAATCAGGACAGAGAGGCGTCGTGTTAGGTACAACCAAAGAGTCAATACCATCGGTAGCGCGAGAAGCATGCTGCATGGTTTGAGGGTTGGGATGACCGAGACGACTATGCCATAGATCATAAGTGTTGAATTTATTTGTAACGGTCACACAATGTCACACACAACAAATGAACACACATCCAATCAAAGTATGTGAAATAATGGTATTTCCACACAGTGGCTCCATGGTATACTTGGACGGCTGCCAACCACATCTATATGGAGCGTACTTATACATTCGAATCTATCGGAAGTACATAATGGAAGTAGTGACCTTATTTCATCTGTCGCACCTTGGAACATTTACTGATAGAGCCACAGGAAACGAAACGGTGCTCATCCTCGTCCTCGTCGTCACGTCTGCGACGAGCTGATGTGCTTGCAGAGGCAACATCCATGGGGAGACGGCAAGCCGTGACATAGTTCTTCTTGGCCAGCATTTCTGCTGCCTGAGGACCTACAAGGAAACGGACGACATCATACCCACCATACTTTTTGTTCGTTCTCAACAGCCATACGGCCTCTGCATGTTTTTCCCTAATGGCCTGGTCGGATATCGGACAAATATCGGTGCACCATTGTGCAGAGCGGAAGCCACAGCCAGTTTCAATGGTCGCAAGTCCGAAATGGCATAACAGCAAGGCCGTGATGCCCTTGTTTGCTGCATACATCGAGAAACGCATGGTCAGGCTCAAGGTTCGAAATGTTAGATCGGATGAATGCTTACAATGTTTCTTGATCCACTCTACGGTCACTTTCGATTTGCCATCTTTTCCCCACAACGCATTGTCAGGATTGAACATGGTCATGATGAAACCGATGACCATGGTGATGAAGGGTTCTGGTCGTGTTGAGCCACGCTTCTTCGGGCGTGAAACCCATGGGAGATTGTACACAATCTCAGGCCATAAATCCCTGTTGTTGGTATGTTTGATCTTGGAAGGTGCATATATGTTGGGCAAGAGTCCGCACGCAATGATGGCATACATGACAGAAAGCTGCTCAAGAGGGTTTGTGCAGACGAAGTTATCTCGGACTTCAGTATAACCGTCTATGACCTCCTGTGGAAGAGACTTGAATCCGAGGTGACGAATGTTCCATTCGGTGGGAAGCGACATTTTGTGGAGGACGGTGTGGAATTTCACAAGACGAACGCTGATGGCAGACCAATCTCCACGTGGATCGCTGGTCTGAATTTTCTCCGATGCACGAAAGGCTGCAGAGGAGGCTGATTGTTGTCTGGACAGGAATGATGGAACGACCATCGAGGGGGGTTTGTCGGTGGCACCAAGATTGAGCCAAATGTCGTGACAAATGGTGATGGTAGGACGACCATGACGACCATCGTGGTCATGAATCCACAGGATATGGTTGATCTTGAGGGAACGACAGGCAGCAATGAGTGCATCCTTGACAAAATTGTTTGCGTCAGCAGATTTCATGTTGGAGAGACCTGTGAGGGAGAGTATTTCTTCGATGGCGATGCGTGCCATGGCGAGAAAATTACCACCCTGAATGAATGGTGGTTTTCACAAGTGTTTTGTGGAGGTGCACTGTTGTACGATGGCATCTGCAAAAAATGATAGTGGCTTGCTTCCAACCTTGGTGTAAGGCATCTCGTATGCTTGTGTCTCTGGATCTACAAGGGCACAAAGTAAATTGACGACGATGCTAGCATTGGATGACAATGGCAGGTCTTCATCCTCCCATCAAGATAGTGCCATGAGTCGATCGTGTGCCCTGGTCCTGATGCCTCTGTCCTTGTCAGTGAGCAAAGGCGTGAGCTGGGAAGCAACGTTCGTGTGGATGAGTGTCCTGACATCATTGAAATAGACTTTGAGTGCAACTTCTGCAGCATAGCGAGCAACATTGGTGATGCGGTCCTCGGAAGAGGTGAGAATGTCTTCCGGAGGATTGTTGATGGCAAGATTGATGGTAAACGAAGCCTCATACATCTGAAGAAGTCGTAATGATGTCAGACACAGAAAGAAATCCAAGTCTGATGGATGGAACTCTCAATCCCGCAAAATTGCAGGGTTGCATTTCTGCATGTTTCTGAGACCTCCTCAGGAGAAGGATTCATTACTGTGCAAGATGGTTGGTAAAGAAAGATGAAACATCGTATCACATTCTCACGAAGTGAATGTGATCGTTCTTGCGCAGAATGAGAATGGTGACATTCTGCGTGGAAAGTGGTGTATCATGGAATGGCACATACCTGATAATACTCGTGCCCATACATCAGCTCAAGTGCTCTCTTCGTGGACGTTAGAGGGCGCTGGCTCTTATGATCGATGGGCCAACCATCGTTCTGAACGACCATGGAGCTGATTGACATGGAGCCATGGGCGATGAATGCATCCGACATGCAAGGGAAGCCGTCATTCAGGAGGCCCAACGAGAGCCACGATCGATCCATAATGCTGTGTGGAAGGATGGCAGCGTTTCCGGTGTGACCATAGTTGAGAGCACGCTCGAGCATGGACACCGTTTTGATGGTGCAGGGATCCACCATCTTCTCTTTCTTTATGAACGGAGCATACTTGTCCCAAAATATGTCCAGCATTGCCGTGATCGGGTATGTGGCAGATTGAAGTAAATTCAGCATGACCTGCATGCATCATGGTGTTTGATGAGTCTGATGCAAGCGACAAACAAGGACTTACGTTCGGTTCTAGGAATACCATGACGTCTTTGATTGGACCCAAAACACATGGATGGGTCCAAGCCTTGAGTAGCCGGCATATTACATTGTCATAAATGAAACTGTATGACATCATCAACGAATCAACTGAAGAACGCAGTACGGAAGGACCAACTTACGATCCATTGCGCTGATTGGGGTTCATTCGAAAAACGTCGAGCGTATAGGTGTTTTTGAACCGCAGATCCTGTGGCTGGTGATCACCAGACACCTTTTCTGCAAAGCATTTGTGGGGAAGGGCCTGATCACAGAATTCGACGCGTCTGGTCCAATGACGCTCGTGAGCAGTTGATTTCATGGAAGAACCAGCAAGTGTGGTGGTGACCATGCCAAGCTGGACAAAGTGGAACCTGGGTTCCGTGCGCATGCGGTGGGAGATGGTGTTGTATATCTGACAACCTTGACCATGGAGCACGGGGGCACCATACCAATGTGGGACATCGTCATCAACCTTGTCCACGTCCATGTTTTCATCCATGATGTCAGGTCGAAGGTTGAGATCTATTTCGCATAACATATGCTGGAAGGGCACGATGATGGAGGGGGATTTGATATTTCCGAGGTTGCGAGTATAGGCAATGGGGTATATGAAAAAGGTGGGGTCTGTGGGCATGTCATCGCCTTCATCGTCCTGTTCTTCAAAGAGTTCGTGAACGCACTCGAGGTTGAGAAGAGCACCACACTTGTTGGAGTGGGTGGGGAGGCGTCTGGGAACTCAATAGCCACCAACATCATAGACATTTATTTCGAAACCATCGTCATTGAGGAGAGGGAGATCGTCGAGATCAACCTGTTGTCAAGCATCGTCATTGTCCGTGCGGTCGTAAAGATCTCCATGTCGATGCTCCATGTCACCTGGATCAATGTCATCCCACTCATCGACAGTAAGAGCACTGTGTGAAGATGGTCGATGTCTGGATCAATGCTATGTGGAAATATGAAAGAATACACACCTGATGTGAGTGGCGAGGGCAAATGTAAATTGATGTATGTACTGTAAATCGCGATCATGACTCCAGTTGAGTCTCTTGACGTCGACATGACCAGGCATCATGATGCGCTGATTTTGACCGTATCACATGGTGATACCGACAGGGGAATTGTTGAGGAGGAAATCGTCGGACTTCCAGGATCTAGGAGCAGCCCTGACCCATTCCCTCCAGAGGACACGTAGGCCACGATGGAGTTGCTGTACGTCTTGCAATCTCATGGTGAAGGAACGTTGTGCTTCACCCATGTGGCCTCTGTGAATGGATGGTCAATATGATGACCGAAAATGCGCAAAAATGGGGGTGTCTGATTCCGCGCGAAAACGACATGTCTGATGGACCATGATATGTGATACATGATGGTGTCATGTGTGTGGCACGTCAGCATCGGCACGAATGCCACTACCATGCCAGGTCGTCGTAACTATGGATATACCCAAAGACACTGATAAAAATGATTGGATGTCAGAATGTAAGCCTTTCCATGCACCATCATATACCCTTCAGAATAATGATTTGGACCAGTTTACCATGTCCACTGGCTGCGGGCAAAGGCAAAGCAAGACAGATGGACTGAGGAAGTGGAGTTGATAACTGCAGAACAGGGTTGGACACATACCTTCTTCAGGACCCGGGCAAATCGCTGGGAGGAAAATGCCTCCGAGGCTTCATTATGTGGTGACCGCGGCTTGGCATGTTATGCAGCAAGGCAATATGACATGTATAACAAATTGGGTAGACTTTGTCAGTAGTCCCATGACTGCTGCATATTATTTGTGTTGTTGAGTCATAATTTGTGATGTTCATTATTATGGGGAACATCAGTCAGATAATTCAACTATCATTCAATGTGGACAGGAAAAAATCATAATTGTCATGTGTCACTATTGGGATGGCCACACTACTCATTTGTGCCTCTCCATAATCTATCTGTGGATGCCGCCCATTTGTCCTCCAGTTCATCCCCTGCATCGGTCAAATATTCCACCATAGCCATGCGGTCAACCAGATGTTGCAACACCATGTTTTGATGAAAGATCTTCTCATCAGTTTCTTCCAACATTTGCTCAGTTTGTAGTCGGAGATCCTTCAGGCCAATGTGGGGGGTTTCTGGGACATCAAATAAAGCCGGGATTGCAAAGTCCCCAGGCTATTGACAATTTTATTAGCTTATCATCGCACATGAATGTAACCTTACCTGGTATTCGGCAAAGAATTTCTCCGCCTCTGTGACCAGCTGGGTGCAGGTTGTCCACGGTATATCTCTGCTATTCCCCCACACCCACCACTCCTGCGGTGTACTGTGTGTGCTGCGGACTCTAGCCTCCCGATGATACACCTTGAATACATTTATTTCTTTGATTTGTTCCATCAAAGCTTCTGCATCCGGATCCGCCACGGATACCCAATCCATCACATGTGCTGCGACCGTGGGGACTTGCATCACTAGCCCCTTTCTGTTGCATGCGGCAAGTAGCCGCTCCAAAAGTGCCTACATGGGGGATATGGTCATATTCAAAGTTTCAATATGGAAGAACACACCACTTTTGCGTGAACATGTCCATACCAGTTGATCTTCTCCAGAATGGCATGGTCACTGCTTTGCTGCAAAGAATACACGAACCGCCTGAATCGGATGCCGATATATTGCAATGTCAGGGACAGCCTGCGCGCAACAATTGCTTCAGAATCCATCAATGCAGGATCAGGATCAAAGGTCAATATTTATAATAGAATCTCTCATATTCCCACGTGCCACCGGACCATTGTTCCTCAAACAATGATCACGGTACAATTAAAAGTTAGTTATTTCCGCGGACACAAAATTACTGCCACATTGCTTCCATTCAAATCTGATTGGTTTATCATTTGTGTTCCAATTTGAATGAGATATATCAGTTCGGCAGTGGCTACCTGTGGTCAGCATATAGGTTGTTCCCTGGCATGGCTAAATTCCATTTTTGGAATTGGTAGGGATATTTGGCAGTTATTGTTATTGTTATTTATTTTCAATTGGTGACTGATTTCGGTAATTGGTGACCGATTCCTGCCATATCCTGATTGCCGTGGCATGGGATCCCAGGATAGGTCAATACGCATTCTGGCATATCTTCCTTTCTTTTCCCCTCAATTCAATCCCCTCCATGGCTAGTCCTGTGTCATATCCGACCAACTATGCGCTCTCTCAACATGTTGCTGGATACATGCGACGGCGCTTTTGTTCTTTGGCATTCCGGGACTCACTCCCCGCGGTACCTGCCATTCCTCTTGATCTCCGTGTTGACCTTTCGGTTGGGATGCATCAAATGGTGGCCACTTTGGTCACTGCATATCAAAATCAAGGTATGTATTTCCAATATCTATTTGGCAAGGTACTTATGTGTTTCCAGTTGAGTCTGGTGTGGACCTCTTGAGACTGGCAGAGTCATTGGCAGCAATGGAGCCTGGTACCAATGTGGATAGGGAGCAGTCCTTTCTTTCCAAGTTCGCTCCAACTCTCTCTGGTGTCCTGGATGAACCCTCTATTATTTTGGGGGAGGGTGGGACCGTAGCACTCTGGTATCTCCCTGGTGCCCTGGCACGCCCAACACAGGTATGCCCCAATACTGCCTATTTTTGACCATGTTCATTAATAAATGCAGGCAAATATTCTGCATGCTTTAAGTCCGCTTCATACACAACTGGCCAGCAGTATAACTGGGCGGACCTGGTGATCAGAACCGCGGTATTTTAATAGGGAAGATAGGCAAGTGACCGGGTGTCTGGAGTTATCTCCTGCAAGGCACCAGATGGGTCATTATGTGGGTATATATCTATTATCGGATGGACCTACTCATCATCCCATATTCAGCATGAAAATGCCTCTATATCAGCGGACCTTAACACACCCACGGGCTTTCAGTGGCTGCAAGATATGATATATCCTTCTGCCATCGTATTGGGTGCGTTGTCGATTATGCATCCACAGCTCTATGAGGACGGTATGCAAGGAATGAGTACATTGGAGGATTGGTCTTCTATGTATGACCCGGTAATGAACCGCACCCTATCCCTCTGGCCTACTGCATTCACCAATATTTCCCTTATCGCCAATCAGTCGACCCCACTTCACCGTGACCCCCAGTCACGTGCCAGCTGGTATGACGTCATTGTCAATGTTGGGGAATACACCAATTGTGTAATGGCCATCCCCACCCTCGGCATCGAGCTAGTCTATAAGCCAGGTACCGCGGTTGCATTCTCCGGGAGGCTCCTCTGGCATGGGGTCAATGCTGTTGAAGGAAACCGGTATTGTTTGACTTACTATATGAGGGATAATATCCATCAGTGGGCACATGTTCCACGGTGTGCCGACTGGATGAGGATCAATGGTGTGGAGCATTTGTTGAGGGCTACTGTAGTGTAAATACATGGAGGTACTTGTAGAAATATGATTGTCATAGAAAATTTACTAAAAAATCTTAAAATATGGTCGCGACTTACTTAGTGACTTATCCTGTGCTCTGGCTGTCTGGAAGTGAGCCATTCTGCCACGGCTGCTTTTAGGGAACATCTCCTGAGCATTCATTAACTTACCCACCTGTATATTTTGGTACATCAATAGCGTCCCTGGGGCCTTTATAGATAAATCATTGTGCCATAGCTTAGGCACCATTACCCTGCCACGGCTTTGTCCTAAACCAGATTCCAGCCCACCCCTCATTCCTGGGATTGCAAGATATGGGCTCATCCATATTAGACAGTAATTTAATATCAGCCCACCTATTATACTTGAAGCTGCAAACTATAGGCCCTCTTATATGGTAGGGGACAGTATATTTGTAGCCTACCCATGACACACGGGATTGTGGAATTACATTTGGGCTTACTCGTATCCCATTGCAACAATCAGTTCTCAGCCCACTGGTACTACTCCGTGTTAATGTATGCGGGCTCACCTGTTTGTTAGGGGACACAATTATTTCAGCTGACCCGATACACACGGGACCATAGAAAAACAGCCCTTTCTATACACCATATGACCATGCTTGCCCCAGCCCACCAATTCTACACAACATCAATGAATATGGGCCCACTCACACAACAAGGGCCAGTGTTATTTGGGCCCACCTATATCATAGTGGACAATAAATATACAGCCCATCGGTGTCATATGGGATGATTAAATTTTGAATGGGCTCACCTGTATCCAATTGAAACAATGAATTCTCAGCCCACTCGTGCTACCTGTGTCAATGTATGGGGGCTCACCTGTTTGTCAGGGGACAGCATTCCCTCGGCTGACCCATGTCACACGGGACCATATAATAACAGCCCTATCATACACCATGTGTACATGCATATCACAGCCCACTCATGCTACACGACAGCAAAGAATATGTGCCTGCCAAAACTGTAGGGGACAGTGGTATGTGGGCTGACCTATAGCATAGGGACATTATATACACAGCCCACCCGTGTTATACAGGATGATTAAATGATACATGGGCTCACCTGTATCCCATTGGAACAAGCCACTATCAGCTCACTTGTACTACTTGGTGTCATTGTATACAAGGCTCACCTGTTTGTTAGGGTACAGTAGTAATCTGGCTGACCTGTATCTATGGGTCCATATAATAACTGCCCATCCATTTTACATGGGGTGGTGTAATATCACCATCCCCCTATAAGAAGGATGATGGAATAATATATGCGCTCATGTGGAGCTCATTGGCACACATATTTGTGTGCTACTATGGAACATGGGCCCACTAAGCCTGCCTTTATTCCACCCGCGGGTAATCCATAGTTCTGGAACTGAATAGCCAACTAGTGGTGATAAACTTGTGGTAGTATTTTGTTGTGATCAATTGAGATAGCCAAATGCCTGATGGTCAACCACTCCCGGTTGCCCGCGGTCTTCCTGTGGTGGCATTGATAAAGGAATTTCTTGTCAACTACTGAGAGTAAAGGCCAAGTAGGTTTTCCATCTCTGTTGGAATCCATAGTGGTTGGTGGTCAACCAACAGGAGGCAGTAAACCCGTGGTAGTGAAGCCAGTGCTGCTGACAGAGTGGTTGAATCACCCCTTATTGTATGTACTGGTACTTCTCCCGCAGTAGATCACTCGGTAAATATCCAACCGGCTGTAATCCATCCGTGGTAGTAGAGCCAGTACTGCTAGCCCACACATTACCTTTGCATTCCGGTAAATCAATTAATGTGCATTGGTAGTGAAGTCATGGTGGTCAACCTGGTGGCCTCAACCTAGTAAGTTAACCCGCGGTATGTTAACCGCGGTATGTCACCCCCTATCCACCCGGTAGGATAGCCCTTGACAGGTTTGGTTGGATCACCCCTTACTATATGTACTGTTACTTGTCTTCTCTAGCCAACCAATTACCTAGTGAATCTATTAATGTACATTGGTAGTGAAAGCCATGGAGACCGGGTTGACTGAAAGTATCAAGCCGACCCGCGGTAAGTGAACCCGCAGTAGGTGGTAAGGTCAACCCCTGTAATCCATCCGTGGTAGGACAGCCCTTGGCAGAGTTGGTTGGATCACCACTTACTAGATGTACTGGTAGTGTCTTCTATGGCCAACCAATTACCTTTGCATTTCAGTGAATCTATTAATGTACATGGGTAGTGAAAGCCATGGAGTGGAGTCGACCTGGTTTACAGAGGTATTGAGTCAACCCGTGGTAAGGAAACCCGTGGGAGGTAAACCTGCAGTAAGTCAATTCCTGATAAGTCAACCCATGGTTTGTCACCCTCTGTGATCCATGGTAGGTCAACCTTTGACAGGGTTGGGTGGATCACCCCTTCCTAGACATACTGGTACTGGTCTTTTCTAGCCAACCCATTACCTTTGCATTCCAGTCAATCTATTAATGTTCATTGGATGTTGTCAAAGCCATGGTAGTCAAACTAGTTGACCGGAGGGAGTGAGCCAACCCGCGGTAGGACAGCCCATGGTAGGTCTACCTGCTTCAATCCATCCGCGGTAGAATAGGCCCTGGCAGGGTGGTTGGATCACCCCTGTCAACCTGCGGTAGGACAGCCTGCGGTAGGACCCCCTGCTTCAATCCATCCGCGGTAGAACAAGCCCTGGCAGGGTGGTTGGATCACCCCTGTAAACCCACGGTAGGTTCCCCTGCTTCAACCCATCCGCGGTAGAACACGCCCTGGCAGGGTTGGTTGGATCACCCCTTACTAGATGTATTGGTACTTGTCTTTGCCAGCCAACCCATTACCTTTGCATTACAGTAATCCTGGGCTGGTCCATTAATGTGCATTGGAGTAAAATCCTGGCTGGCCCATATGACATGGTGACAACAACTATATCCCCATCCATCACACCTCCTTAAACACCATCATAGCCCACCGAAATCACATGGTGACAATATTGGTGTGTGTAGCCCACCCGTATTACATGATAATAGTTAATGCTGGGCTTGTCCTCCGCTGGCCTGTGACACACGGCCGATTTTCACCCTCGTCTGACCGTGTTACACGTGACAAAGTAGGTGCATTATGTGACTTGACAGCAAGCTCTGGGGGCTCCACATCAACCGTTCTGCATCACCACTTCCATGTGCTTGATTAACGTTTGTATGTCACATTTTTGACTTTCTACATCGACGTCTCAGTCTGTAGACCTCCCAGGAATGCTGCTTTGAAGGGTTTTTGGCTTGCTGCGCAACTCGTGCATGTCCTAGGTAAGTCATTTCCCCTTCCCACGCTCAATTGACTTTTGCAGCTTTGATTTTGAGTCCTTTGCGTTGATGTCGGCACGTCTATGGCCCATGGGCCTCATTTGGATGGTTTGTAGGTTGGATTGATGGCCTTGATGACATAGATGAGTCATCTTGCAATCTTCGGTGTGGGCACACGGGGCTGACTTTCTGTAGACAGCCGCACTCCTCAGCCGTTTTGCCCTCAGCGCTCGCACCCTTGACTTCCCCAAAGACAATTTTGATTGATCACACACTCGCTCTCCGACCTCTCAAAGAGACATGTTTCCCAGACTTGGCAACCTCGATGCTGTGGTCGTGCGAAACACGGATACCCTTGGACTTGCAGCAGATGTCCTTTGTATGTTTTCTTTTTTTCTTCTTCTCTTGCCAACTACCATCTCAAGCCTTCTGCATGCATACCCATCCCTGTATACGCCATCCAGCGCAGCTGCACGCATGCTCTCGCACAACATGACCTCCCACCATGTATATTTTTTCTCTCTTTTCGTTGACTAATGGTTATTACAGACCACCACTACCATCGACCCCAGTGCCAGCACTAGTAGTACCGTCGACAGCAACCCCACTAACAGACAATGACAGCGTGGGCGCAAGTGTGGCACGATGATAACGATGCAGGTCTGCGAATATATACCGTACCAAGAACAAAAGAGGCGAGGGTCAGCGCAGGCGCCACGCGGGCATTTTCAAAGTAGCGATGTATAGTAGGCAATAACTGAATAAAATCTAATTGTATTATTCTGATAAGCATGATCAAAAGTAAGGGGATGGCTGGGATTAATACGATGTGACTCCGGGTGCACCGCCCATAATCACACTCAATTCCGATCTGAATACCAGCTATACTGGTGTAATTACCATAGTGATATGTTTGCGAATCAGGTTGGGAAACACCTTGCAGGTTTGAACCTTTCACATGCATAGTCGGAGGTATTATTGACTATTCTACCCTCAGACTATCTGAGTACGACTATCCCTTGCAATCCGACTATCCTCGCATCTGATTAAATGAAATGAACTAATATTATGGCCGACTACGCTACGACAAAGCCCAGGTCAACAAGACCTCGCTGGCACAAAGAAAGGCAAACACATACAGGACACAAAGACAACAAAGAAATTACGACAGATAGGCTCATGCTCATAAACTTGGAAAATCTCGTTTCCGCTGTGAATGTCACGTGATATGATCCGGGTGGCAAATAACCCCAAATAATGGAACGTTAATATATGCTGTGGTATTTGTTTGTTCACTTCATTCACCCTCTGGTCTGAATCCAATAACATGGACAATCAAGGATACTTTGTTTCACACAACTCTGCAATTTTAATTGCTATGGTAGACGGACCGGAGGACACTATCAAACCAGCAAGTAAGCAGTTGCCGACGCATGTGTTTGTACCGTCAGTAGGGTGAACTCAAACTCAGGCTCCGTCAAGTCTATGTGAATGCGATCATCTTCATCAGCTAGCTCGGGTTCCTTTGACTCAATTGCCAAGTCAAATTCAAGTTTGACAAGTTGGGAGAATATGTCACAAGGTGATCGTGTTGCTGCTGTCAATGCAAATATCAAGCAAGCATATCAAAGGAAGGTGATGTACACACTGACCAATATCAGATCTCAAACACACTCAAAGATTCCCAATGTTGCAGGTTGTTGCAGCCCGGATTACTCACAACCCTTATCGTCATAGAGTAGATGAATGGCATCAAGCACTAGCAAAGAAGAAAAAGGCAGCATTGGAAATGTTAGAGGCACAGAAGGTTATTGAGGAAGTTGAGGCTGAAGCTGCAGAGCATATGCCGAAAATGATAATTGCACGTCTTCGCTCTCAGTCTTATCCCCTCGAAGATATCTCCTCTTTGGAAGGACGTTTCGTCGCTGCCATTTCTGACATCATTCTTACTCCAACATGGGGCTGATGTGAGTACATTATTTTGCATATAGCTGTACTTATTGAACCGTTATTGATTACTAGCTACCTTCTTTTAAGCTATGTCAATAAGGGAGGGAGTGTGGATAAGCTGTATTATTTCTTCCCGACTTTCCTTGCGTACTATTTGTAGCCTCGGTTGTGTTGTGCCATATTCAATTATGATCTTGGGAGCCGCATCTGTGGGAGGCCTGCACTATAACTTTTGGCAACATATTCTGCAGCAATCACCAGTAGCAGAATGCTTAGCAACCGCAGTAAGCAATTGAGGCTGGGCTGACATGTCAGCACAGAAGTTTCCTATCTGGGCTCCCATCTCTCGAAGTTCCAGCACCAAATTGGACTCCAGGCTGAAGAAAGTCGTCCAAGGGCTAGTATCCGGCGCATAGTCGACTTCTTCACAACTTCTATCCTCAGGTCTAACCTTCACTATAGTTCCCACATGGGTCTCTGAGATGTTGGCTTCAGTCTCTTGTAATTACGCAAGTTTCTGAGCACTCATAGTTCTGTCTTGGCCTTTGTCAGTGCTTTGCATTGAAGGGTCAATGTAGCTTCTGCTCACTGATCCTCTGGAACTTTGGCTGTGACAAGGTGGCTGGAACTATCGCTGGAAAAGCTATAGCGGTAGCTGAGATTCATAAGGCCAGATGGCACAGGTAGAGTTTTGATCAGCTCACCTTTTAAGCTTGACCCATCGCTGTTTGGCATACTGCAAATTGGTATTATGACAATGGACCACTGGTATGAGCATGTCTACGGTTGAGTATGAGGGGAAAAACTGACTTGTTGTGCAAATTATAGGGCGCTAAAAGTGTTGTCACTCTGTACATGGTTGGTCATTGCAATACATTATGTATGCGTCCGATCTTGATTCCTCATATTTGCCTATCTTTCAGCTGTCGAAATCCTGGCGCATCATAAGTTGTAGGGCCGCCTCGGCAAAATACTCGATCCCGTTTGGTAGCGCAGACACGTTGGTGAAGCAATTAATGTTCACTCATGTTCTTCTTAACAGCTTCAATGGTTTGAAGGTTCCCAGTGCTGAGACACTAATCCATTGCTATTTACGTGTGCTCCCTGTGCTTCCAACCAGGATCTGGAATGCTGTGGTTGCTAGCCCTGAGCCATGTTTGTTCAAACACGTCGATCACACATATTCGCTATCCGCTAACAGACCGCAGCGAAACGGTTTCAAGCAATTGGAAACTAGCCATTCTTTCGAACGGCGGTCGGCTTGTTTGTTCGGTACTGAAGTATGCTACTACACGGGCTCCTTGTGTCGGATATCGACTTTTAGGATCACCCGTTCGCCCAAACATGACTGTCAGCCAATGCACCAGATATGGTTAGTGACTGACGGGCATGTCGATCACATTGGTATGCTCATGTTCATCCACGCAGCCTCGGCGACCACATGTATGCGGCTTCACGGATGTGTTTAGCCAAACAGCCCCCGTGACGTGTGATGTCAATAGTAAGTGTCTGTCGATGTGGCGACTATATTAATTGCCATTCTATCAATATAGTAGGTTTCAGTCTTGCCCCCCCTCCTCGTCTTCGCCTCAGTCACACCTATCCTCTGCGAAGATGCCCAGCGGCAACACTCACGACAATCCCGACACGCCAGAATCCGACACGGCCGTTGGCCAGAAGCGCGGACGTCCCAGTGCATTGCAGCTTGGGCTGAGAAAGAAACCGTTCATGTACCATTCAACGTTTATTTTCAACATTGCTGACCATTATTTTTCAGTGCTGCTCAAGACCCTCTCATCCACCATGGGCGTCACTTTGGAAGGACTTTGCATGCGTTCTGCAATGTACAGACCCTCGTCACTAATGGCTTGACGTACATGGTCGATGGCGATGACATTTCCACTGCTGCGTGAGTCTCCTTCCTTAGGACATGAAATCTCCCATACAGGATTTGTCATACAGTGAAAGGAAAGAGTTCACGGTGTTCCGTGGTCTTTTAAGACTTGTTCCAGGACTTGAGGCTTGACTGATGACCGCATCAGAGGAAGAGGTGGTCAACATCGCTGACATGGTAGGACTAACCCTTACCACTTGCCTACGTCTCCTGAAATATTTCGGTACTAGATCCAGAAAGGTGCAAACAGTGCCAGAGCGGATGACACAAAAGGTATGAAGAGTGCGATCATTGACTGGATCACCCCAAAGGGCCAATCCCTCATGCCCCACATTCCACGTAACGTGAAGTCCGGACGTGGGTTCAACCACGAGCGTACTGGGGCACTACTTTGTCTGGCAGGTCTTGACTGGGACAACGTCGAGTAAGTAACTGTATAGCTATTCCATCGTTGCTCACTCAGAACAATTACTGTTAAGAACAAAGGCAAAACTCATGAATGGCCAAATCCAAGTGGCCGCTTTTCCTGTATGCGAATTATGCGTATGATTTGGAGGATCCATGGAACGGGCTATTGCATAGTGGTCTACTGGTATCGGTGAGTCTTTCAACAGTTGTCCATTTGACGTTGTAGTCACACCAGGTGCATAGGCCTTCAAACATGTATTCACCTCGCCAAGTTCAGTCGACCAAGAGCCCAAAGCCACCCGATCGGGGAATGCACGCATTCATGGTATGTGTGCTGTAACTAAGGCATCACTTGCCTACGTGGCAACTCAGGTATGTTGGAGACAACTTTCATTGCACCATTCTCTCATCTTTTTTGTTATATGCAGGCTCGCTTTTCTCTCACATCTGCTCAAGTTTTCTCTTGCACTGATCACGTAACTGATTCCGAGCGCTTCTACAACAGCATTCTAGAGCTGTTGGAAGACCCGGAGGAGAGGGATGAAGTAGATCAACTAATGGCATGGTGGAATCGGTATGTTGTCTATTATTTATGGGAGTCTGTGCTGATGAATATTTGCAGACAAGTATTTCCACTCTATACTGAGGTTGAACGGCTCCCTTCCCAAAACAGTGTCCTAGCAAGGATTCGGCAGAAGTGTGCGGAGCACAGGGAAAGGGGGCAAAGTGTCGAAATATAGTAATTACTGTTCATGGATGTGGTAGTCATTGTGAATGTGATCATTTGTCTGCATTGGACATTTCATTTAATTTGTTTCTTTGGGTGAACTGAGGGTGAACTGGGATATCATCATGTCCTATGAGCTGTCAGATGTAGAAGGAAGACACCTGACATCACCACTTTCTATCTGGTTTATTCTATCACCAATACAGTCATGTCCCACTATGTTGTCACAGCTCACACTGTAGTACCCTTGATCATACAGATCAGAGGTTCTGTTTTGATCACACAAACAAGGAGTTTAAAGCTGGTCAAGTGGTGGCTAGCTGACTGTTGGATGTCTGGCATGGAAGGGGGAGGCACATTATCATGTCTGCTGACTGTTCTGTTTTGACATGAATTTAAAGCTGGATGTGGCTAGCTGACTGTTGGATGGAAGGGGGAGGCACATTATCATGTCTGTCTGACTGTTCTGTTTTGATTACACATGCAAGGAATTTAAAGCTGGTCAAGTGGTGGCTAGCTGACTGTTGGATGTCTGGCGTGGAAGGGGGAGGCACATTATCATATCCTGCTGGTTGTTCAGGCCTGTCATTAACCCACACTGTGTGTTTCCTTGATCACATTTCCCAGGGGTCTCAAGGTGGTCGGGCATTAGCTAGCTGACTACTAAAGGTAAGATGTAGAAATGTGCATGTCCATTGTCAGCATCCACTGAGAGAGGTACATGATCAAATGTCAAATTCTATTACACTGATTGTACTTAGCAACCTGTGTGAATCAAGATGGTCAGATATAGCTTGAGTGTGTGCTTGATCAAGTTCACCTGTGGTGATGATATCTGAGCAATAGTGGCTACACTATCCTGGATTAGCTAGCATGATCCACTGGTGCATCAGAATGACATCATAGGAGGCACATTATATACATGAAAATGGTAGTTAATGCTTTGTCAAATTCTCACGAATTTCCTGATGTCAGTGTGAGGGTGAGCTTCTGTGCCATTGGGGACAACTGGTGCACGGCATTGAAAGCGTAAGCGTGATAAATCGTTCATCCACGAACCACATGCGCTTGAAGGTTGGTTCATGTGCTGAAGGACCCGTGTCTCATTTGCAAACCGCCTCCCACAGTCGGGACAGAACAATATTTTCTGGGCTCGATGAAGCCTCCACTTTGCCTTTGGCATGGGTGGTGGTGAGATGCAAAGTCACAAAGGTGGATGGATGATCCACAAAGACAAACCTTAGTACTTCATCTAAATATTTGTCATCATGAATACACCCACCAGCAATCTTATGAGACATGAAAACTCAGTGCCCAGCCCTTCTGCATTCTGTTCGCCCCCGCCTGCCTTGCAGGTCTTCTCCAATGGGTCACCAACAACAGGGCTCGTATTTTCCCACTCTCCTTCTCTTAATCATCCTGAGCATCTGCCATTGTTCACTCCTGAAAGCACCCCCCCAAAGCAAGGGGATTCGCCCAGGGTGGGATGTGAGTAGTGCAACTTTGCATTCCTGGACTCCACCTTATCAGCATGTAGCTGAATGCACACGGATCATCCATGATCCCAGCCCTGGACACTTTGGTCGAGGCCCATTTACTCATGGAAACAGCCATTAGTAACTGCAAAATCTGACACATCGAGAAATCGCTCGTGGATCAACTGGTCCACCGTAACGCACTACAGCTGCATTACAGTCGTTTGCAGGTCGAGAAGGCAAAATCAAAACTGGCAGCTGCAGAGCTGCACGTTGGGCAAGTACGGATGATTGTGAGGCATAGTGGCTATAGCCCCAATGTTGGAGAATTCTGTAATACACCATCCACTGTGCTTTATAGTAGTTTTTAGTTGTCTGTTGTCGCGTTTGTCTTAACTTCATCAATTGCTTGCTCAGACTTAGGAATTTTACTATTTTACTTGCACCAGCAAAGTATATTGCATTGATCAGTAGGCCGTGTTATGTAAGTACACTAGGTAGACTAAATAATGGTTTTTCTTGTCGCCGTCATTGTTGTTGCTGTTTTCAGTGGTGGGAGTCAACTGCTGTAGTCATGTTGGTCATTGTTGTCGTGAACGTTGTCGGTGGTGATCGTCTGGGTGTTGGTCGTCCTCAGCTCGTCAGTAGTGGTGGTGTTAATGGTCGTTGCGGTCATAGTTGTCATCGTGTTGATAGTGGCCACCCGGATGGTTTGCGCAGATGACGAGAGTCCACAGATAGCTCAGTCAAATCAAGGGGGCGTGCTAGGGACATGTGCGAGCATGTTAGCGAACAACACATTGGAGATGGCCACTTCCCACCTCTTTTACGACAACCCGAAGATGCACACTCAACAGCCACTCGCAGTTTACATGGGCAACATTGGCCCGCTTCATGTTCGGGGGCAACATGATCAGGCGTTGCAGATGGCTGCCTGATGGATCGTGATGACCTGTTGACGGAGACCGCGAATGGCTTGATAAAGTGCTGTGCCAGTGACGGACGGGAGGTGATGCTGATAGTCGTGGACGAGGTGACGGTGAAGACAGCACCGAGCTAGCTGCAGATACGAGTAGGTCAGCGCCAGGCCTAGAAATTGGGAGGCAACAGCTTACCTGTGCTGTCTGGGCCACACACAAATCTTTCAGAGCATCCATACAGGATGGTTAGATGTTGATGGTGACGCGGAAGACTTACCATTGATGGCGCGTTGATGGTACTATAGTATGTGGGAGCAAGCGGAGACATGCTGGTTAGTAATCACACCAGCATAGCAAAACCTGTGGGGGCGATGGTGGTCCTACTACTAGTACTTTAGATGTCAACTACTGTTTGTGAATGATGAGGTAGAATAGCTAAGGACCTACAGGGACTTGCAGTGTTGGTTGAGTCTGTACAGGCTGTGCAGAGTTGCACACATGCGTGTGAACTGTGGTATCTGTAGTCAAAAAAGGCTGTTTTGCTGATGATGTCTCACTCGAGATCGTGAGTGATGCTTTTGACAAGGATGCCAACAATCTACTCCCATGCAACCATGCAATGTCTGTGGGTCATTCAGATGTCAGCGAAGAGATTAACGGGGGTGACGGGAATAAACCTGAATGCCCAGGAGATGAGATGATGAATGCCATCAAGGATGGCATCATAGGACTTATTCGTAAGTCTGATACAATCTGAACACAAATCTCTGTATAACTTATTATAACAGAGCACGCTGGAGGGGACATATCCAAGTTCAAGCACACGTCCTTTCCATGGATGACCCTCTTGACTATCATGAGGGCGCAGGGGTTAGTAATGCGAGGCTGGCCTCATTCTGTCTTAATGCCTGGTCAACTGCGCAAAAACAATGCAAGAACAAAGGGCATGGCTGATCTTGGCCTTGCTGATCATTGTCGTCTCCATGCCGTGCTCATAGACAAAGAAATCTCCATGACAAAAGTCCATAGCAAGGTTGAATGAAGTATGTGATCTCTGATACATGCTTATGACATCATTTAAAACATGGTCTTTTTCTAGAGGCACTTAACAACTCTGAGAAACTGGTGATCATCGGTGCCCCTCCTCCTTCGCATAGTGGCCATGCGAAGGCCCAGTAAATGTATGTTAATGGTACGATCGATCATGACAGTCCACCCTGCCACCCTCCCAGCAAGGCTGCCACAAGGATAAAGAGGGGTGTAGTTTGCAACGTCAAGGCTACAGAAGGTAATACAGTTGCCATCAAGAGCCAGACTGATTATCCTCAGCGACGCATCATCTTTACCAATGCTATGGAAGACGATCCTATCATCATCAGCAGTAATACCGATTCCCCACCTGTTTTCTGCGCTGCTAAAGGCAAGGCTGTGCCAAAGAAGAAAAAGGCCAAGTACATTTTGATCTCTGACTCAAGCGAAGGCGAAATGGTGGTTGATGTCAATGAAAAAGTAGTTGACGTAGGTCTGCTTGGCGAAGCAGATGCATATGAAGAACTGGGGCCATCTCTAAAGCGCAAGGCCAAGGAGCTCCAGACTGCACGCCCCATCAAAAGGCATGCTCACACTGCAGAGTCGAAGCCAGAAAAGATAGCACCAAAGAAAGGCAAGCAGCGTGCATTAGACAATGCTCACAAGAATGCAGAGGACTCAAGTGCCGAAAGTGATTTCCCTGACATGCTCACAATTCGGGGTATGTATTGGTATTCCATGACAACATCCTTTACTTATGATAGAAACTCCAGCAACACGCGGACTTCATGATAGAGTACAGTCAACGGATGATGATCATTCCAATACCACAAGTGAGTTAATCTGTTTATCGAACCTGAATATATATTAATATTCATTCATTGGCAGGATACCGTGTGCTCGGACCCATTTTTGGTTTCTACTATAGCTGAGAACCCCAAAGTCTTCTCAAACGGAGTTCCTGGCGTGTTGAAGCTCCCCAGTGGCCCTCAGGTGCCACTCACTAGGGTGGATCCATCGTCTCCGTCTCCCAAATGCTGCGAGCCTTGTAGGCCACTCACCGAGACCCTGCAACAAGGAAAAGACTCCCCTAAACCCAATATTGTGCCAACCCCAGCACCTGTCTCTCCCCCATTAGCCGTTGCTGTTGGCCCGCCCCCTCCAATTCCCCCAAAGCCAACCATTGGTGGCCAAGAAGCTACATTGAACAATGGATTTGTGGGTGGACAACACGGTCATGGCGAATGGATGGGTCCGTCCCCTCAGGTCAGTGGGGGTTATATTTTCCATCCACCAGGGCAGTATCTGCCTTACCAGGGTGGTGACCATGGACTGATGCCGCCTCCACGAGGATCTAGCGATCCTCATCGAGGGATGCCATATAGCAAGACCCAAGGTATTTATCATGAAGACATATATCGAGGCGATCCCCACGGTGCATATGGAGGTTTCCATGCCAGCCTTCTCCCCCCTGGGACATATCAAGACATGCAAGGAAGTGTCCCCCTTTACCAAAACCATGCCGACCGCCCCTACCTCATGGGCCCAGCTCCTCTCACCAGTCAGAGTCCAACATGCGAGCCCCATCAGGGACACCCTTGTTATGTACCATCTGCTCCAGTCGAGCCCACTGCACCACATGCGCCCTCCAGCAGCGTTAATTGAAATCCTCGCATCATTTTGCCTCATTTCTTGCTTGCGGTGGACTATCGTTAGAATTTTACTCTTGCCGTTGCTGCATTCATGTCATCTTATATCTTTCATTTACCATCTTACTTGGACTCTTCTAGATATTGCGAAAATTCCAGATGTTAGCAGGTCACTTGGACACAGTAGGATTCTAGTAGATGTTTGTGTATCAGACAGTTAAATAGAATCACATTGTGGGGCTGACAATAGCAGATGGTGGCTGTCCATTGCTTAAGGGGAAGGCTAGTGCTACTCACACATAGGCATAGTGCAATGAATCAATATTTTGTTACACAGCTACAAGTACTGCAAAGCTATGGAAAAATGTACAGGAAGCAGAAATGGGCACATCAGCCTGAGTGTCATTGCATGTCGGTGGTGGAGCCATTGTCGTCGTCCTGCCGAGGTGGTGCCAGGCTATCCATTGCTGATGACCATACATGTGTATGGTGTGTCCACCCACGCCCATGCCCAGTCCATCCACATCCACACTCACTGAGATCTCGCACCTGCATGCACAATGGCAACTTGGTGACGACACGAAGAAGTTGTGGAGGTGGGGGCAATGGTGACGACGGTGTGATGAGCGTGGCCGTCACGATGACGACCGCGAGCATGCACGGACACTGGGTGATGACACGAAAAAGTGGTGGAGGTGGGGGGCAACGGTGATGACAAGGATGACAAGTAACGCTGACGGTGAGACAACAATGTTGATGCTGTGATGAGCGTGGCAGGGTGCCACAATGTCATGATGACGACAGCGAGCACACACAGACACTGGGTGATGACACGAAGAAGTGCTGGAGGTGGGGACGATGGTGATGATGACGAGGACAAGTGAGTAACGCTGAGGGTGAGAAAACAACGACACACAAGGATGATGGTGTGATGAGCGTGGCCGGGTACCACGATGTCACGATGACGATGATGATGACAGCGAGCATGTATGGATACTTGGTGATGACACAAAGAAATGGTGGAGGTGGGGTCGACGGTAATGACAGTGAGGATGAGCGAGTAAGCACTGACAGTGAGACGACAACTCCGATGGTGTGATGAGCATGGTCGGGTGCCACAATGATGATGACAGTGAGCACGTGTGGTCAACAACGGTGACTTGGTGACGAAGGAAGCGGTAGAAATGCGGGTGATGATGACAACAGGATGTACGGGCAACGCTGACAGTGAGACGACAATGACACATGACGATGCTCCTATAGAGTATACAAGAGGTCAACGGGTAGGTAATGAGGACTACCTCTTTGCGGCTGAAAACCACTCGCCTGGGAACCTGATGCTCTTGAGATGTTGTCTTGAGGGCATAGCATTCACAATAGGCAGCAGGGGATGAGCTGGAGGAGAGGTCAAGTCATTCGGACATATTTTTGTTGTAGTGGGTAATGGGTCAGAAAGAGCGTGGGAACCTCAAAAAAGTGGTGCCAAGGGTGGTATGGACTGCTTACCCTCAGTAGATATTCAAGCTACTGAGGGACTAATGAAAATAACTACTGTGTATAGTGCATTTGAAATGCTTATGTAAGCGTCGTGCGGTCATGGGCTGAAGTACCAGTAACACATGCTGGTTAACTTTCAACACCAATAACCTGTTGTAAATCTCGCCACCACGTTTCTGGGCCTCCTCCTCCGTCTTCTCGCTTCTATTCATCCTCATAATCATTTTCACTTCATTCTCATCCAAGTCAACCTCATTGAAACAGAGCAAAAGTCTGCTCTCCAATACTCACACCATATACAATACAATCTGTAATCATTGAATGTAAGGAAGTATGGTGATATTTTCATAAACACTCACCCCTCCATAACTTGAGAGCATCGTGGAATAGAAGTCGTTGAAGTTCATGATGCTGCATGAGTGCCAATATTGAATTCCAGCACGATTGAAACGTTCCAGCATGTCCCACACATAATCCAGCCACAACAATTTGTGTTGCTTTGTGGAGGTTCCTTTCGCTTGCGGGATAACCTTGACATCACAGTGCATCTGTCCATCGGTTTTCATCGTTCTGAATGTCTGCACAAGACCCTCCATGGGCGACTCCATATACACATATTTTGTTTCATTCTTGGCCAGGTGTAGCCCGATCGTTTCGTTAACTTTAGCTGTAGACCCGTCAGTAATGTATCCATCACATATATAGACAAGGTGTCATATCACGCAAATCGTTGGGTACTGTCACATCCATGCCAACTCCTACACATCTCCTACTTGCTCCAACGCATCTCCTCTTTGCTCCAACGTATCTCCTACCAACTCCGATGTCTCTCCTCTTTGCTCCAACGTATCTCCTACCAACTCCGACGTATCTCCTATTTTTCTCCGACACATCTCCTACCATCTCCGACATACCTCCTACCATCTCCGATGTTTCTCCTCTGAACTCCTACTCTGTTCCTCCGGCCTGTCCGGCCCGCTTCTGTCATACCTCCAGGTACATACCCTGTTTCCTTCCTGTCACTTACTTGTCACCCTGTTGCTACGTACTCCTTCCATGTGTTTCCTCCTCTCATGTGTTTCTCCTACTCCGCCTTTCACATGTCTTGTGTTTATCACAAGGATCCTGTCCTTTCAGTTAGTATATAAGCCTCTGTGTATTTCCTCGTACCTTAGTATGAATATCAACAAAGCCCTGTCCTCATCTTGCTTCTGTCTGACTCTAAGTTCCTCCTCCTCCTCCTCCTCCTACTCCTTTGTCACTCCTCCGCTCCTCCGAAATACGAGGGCTGAGCCTGTCCAAGGGCGCAGCACATAAGCTGAAGCCGACGCCCTCACCCCCTACGTCTTCCTTTCTCTTCTTCAGGTGCTGAACTCCTCCTCTGTAGGACTTGTCCTCCTCTATGTCGGACTTGCGTCTCCTCCTTTCGGAGTTGTACCTCCTCCCGTCGGACTTGTCCCCTTTTTTGTTGGAGTAGCACCCAGAAGCAAGGCGGAGATTGTAGGTGCTTGACAGGTACCATGATTTGCGTAGAAAACAGTTAAACGAGTGGCATGAACCAAGCGATGTGAACTGGACAGGCTATTTTGCACATTTCATGGGGTCCATCGAAATGCACAGATATCATGCCCGTGGTTCGAGGAATCTAAACGAGACGCCTACCTTTGTCGAACAGAGAAACCATCCAGCGCCCTTCGTTGTGCAAAACACCTTCCAGCTCCTCCACATCTCTCTTCAGTGTTGTGTTCAAGTATACCAGCAATCCTGTATCGATGTTGTCCAATTCTTGACGAAGGTGTTTTTCCCGCTCATTCTTCAGCTCCTTCCATTGCTTCCTCTTCCGATCTAACCAATCTTCCAATGCAGTGACTCGGTGCTGGCCACCAGCGGCCACGATCTCCCAATCAGTGGGAGCGTCCTCGGAGATCTCAAGGTCTGGCAGAGAATCAACACTCTCCATGTCCGGCGCCCAGCATCCTGGCTGTAGGATGGACTTGTCGACGATCAGAGGAATTGAGAACTGCAGGTTGAATTGGTCGACTCCGTCGACATGGAACGAGTGGACAAGTGCTTGAACCTGGGTTGTGACGAGGGGCCGAGGATTGTATTTACCGAATATCAGACGCACCTTGTTCTTAATTACATCAAATCTTGTGTATCCTAGAAACACCTGCTTTGCCTTTGCATTCTTGAGGTTAACTTGTTCAATTGTTTCTTCCAGCTTCGGCACATTGCCTCCAGACTGCCTGTCGACCACAAGCGAATCCCCTACTTTAGTTTTCTAAATGGATCGTGTACCATCTATGCAATCAGTTTCTGTCCACATCACGATGTCACGATCACACACCTTCCCACCTTCGCCTGCTGCCTGTCTCTCTTTTGCCTTCCTTCCCTTTGCTTCTCCTCCATCCTTTCGTGGCGGCATCCTGTTTGTTGATACGAGTTGTAGGTGTGGTGGTGTGGTGGTGGAGATGGTGATGGTGCGAAGTTAAGTGGTTGCGACCCATTGGGTCAAGGGTATAGATTTAATCGCCGCAAGTCTTGTCTCTGCTTGTAATTACATGTCCATCTTTGATTCAACTTTATATTATCTACCACGTTGTAAATAGACACTTCATCTATTGAGTACACTACCACACATGTTGTACTCTTAGGATTCATACTTCCACCTCATGTATTTTTGTCTATTTTATTGGTTTGATCCACACGATTGATTATTTTAATCTCCGCACTCCGAAAGAAATCCAACCAATACATGTCACATGTTATTTCAAATAACATGTGCTCTGCGGCTAACCCTGTTTCATGCATTTCATGTACCCCCATGATTTGTGCATATCCTGCTGTTTTATTCATATTTGGTAGATTTGATTATCCGTGACACTGTATCACGCATTTCGTGGACCCATTCGATATGTGTGGATCATATCGTTGTATTATAATATTGCACTATATATGATCCACCCTCTCTGTCGCACATATCAAGTACCCCCATGATATGTGCAGATCATACCAACAAATGTAAGTAATATGATATATATCAGGTACACACCAGTGTTATGCATATCATGGGGGTATATGATATGCGTGATACGTTACATGTACTGTTCCACGCACTCTTACACCTATATGTGTGCATAGATCAGGACTACAAATGCTAGTAGAACCCTACTTTGACCCTAACCGACTTACACAAAAGGACATAGAATATTGTTTACAGTTTGTAATTATAATTCCACCACGGGTTGTATAATTACACATCTTCCTTTTAATCTATTCGTGTTTTTGTTTCATGCCAAGCCTGTGGTCTGATATGCTAGATTACTTACATGTTTAATGGAACATTGTGGTTGTCATCGTTTTTCAGTCTCACCTGCGTTGTGGCACTTGGTCAAGCAAGGTATCAGCCGACGCCAGTCGGCAGTCCCCGAGTGGCCAAGTTGCCTGAAAAGGACAGTAGATCATGTGACACTCACGTGAGCGTTGCAAAAGGCCCTCATGACATGAGATCGCAGGCTCCCTCGAGTGAACATCCACCTTCAAATTTCGTCCTGTCACTCTGATTAAAATCTTCCACTGTGCATAATACTTGTTCTCCTCCCGACCACGACATGCATTCGAATCCGATCAATCAACAACACGGGGAGCCGGGAGGCGACACCGAGTCGTCCATGGAAGTTGACGAAGGTCCCATAAATCCATCCACCCCCCCCAGGCATATTACAAATGCCAATATCCCAGACCAGGCCATTCAAAAGGCCTGTGAAGACCTTGGACGTAACATTCGCCCTGATGATGACAACAAGCGTATTCTACTGTCCCTGGGTGTTGTTTGGTTCCTCGTTTATCAGGCTCTATCACAAGATCCGAGTGTGCGCCCGCGTCTTGCGAGCCAAGAGGAATATCTGTCTAATGTGAAGATGGGAGAGGAACAATTTCTTGGCCTATTGAGAGATCTGGCAAAGACGAACTCTTGGAGGGATCTATTTACAAACGGTACATTTTTATCACCATTTGGTCTGTGTACTCTAATATTATTCTGTATTTTAGACATTTTTTTCAAGCAACGCCCGGTAGGGTCTTCTCAATCACGGTGGATTGAAAGCAAAGAATCAGCGAATGGTATGAAATGACTAAAGCTGCTTCACAAATCGTTGATCGTCTCCGATCACAGCTACCATACAGGCATGGAGTTCGGATTTCAAAGGCGATGCTGCAAAGGTGCTCCTTGCGACCATCGCCAGTTACCTTGGCAAGGAGAGACACGTTTATGCAAGGGCCACCAGTATTGTGAATTCATCGGGAACCGGAAAGTCTCGCATGGTCGATGAAATTTCAACAAAAATAATAACCGTGCCAATGTGTCTGCGTGAAGATGGCAGCCAAGGTACCGCATTCCGCTTGTTCCTTTTTATCTGTTGTTAATCTAATCCTAATAGGGTTCCCTCCTCCTGATCATTATCTGCGTGCTTGGCTTCTTTCAGCTGCGAACCCAATCGATCAAGCTCATGCCGCAAAGCAGCTTCACTCTTTCATGTATTCATTGTTAAACGTCACTTACGAACGTCTCAAAATCGTCTCAACTCGGCATGGTAATTATCCTGAAACTGTCTTCCCAATTATCTGCTAATAAAATCGCAGGTTACCTCCCACCTATGGAAGATGTTTTCGCTAGTGTGCCGCGGGAATCCGAAGAGGCTTGCATAGACCGCCAAGCGAAATTGGCATCTGCTTTCCGTGATCTCATGACAAGCGGTCAATCATTCAAAGCTTCAAATGCTTATCGGTTAGCGTTCTACAAGGAGGTAATTGAGAGGGCCACAAAGGTGAACTCATGATCTTTACCATTAATTTCCTGAGTATGACACATCCTTCAAGGTGATGAATCACTGCGAAGAAGAACAAAAGGGGCCAAGTAATCAATCCCCTCCCCGTTTCATTTTTCAAGGCAAAGGGCTCAAAGAGGCAGGAGAACAGCTGTGCCGGTTTATAGACCCACAGGGCGTATTGGATTTGGCCACGGGGCCACGGCGACCACTCGTCGTCATCTCTTTTGACGAATCTCATATCCTCACAGATAACCCGCGCGCTGAGCCGTGGACCTTGTTTTCCGAGCTTCGTCGTGCTTTGCGAGGAATAGTCGAGTTTCCCGTATTCTCTTTGTTCCTTTCGACAGCGGGGAGATTCCATCGATTCACTCCCGAGAAACGCTTAGACCCTTCGAGTCGAATCGCGAATTCCATCCTTTCCGTCCTGCATCCAATTTCTGAGATCAGTTTCGACGATATCGCTTTCCCTGCGTTGGAAAATACTGTCTCGTTAGATCGAGTGGTACAAATGGATTGGATATCTCATCTTGGTCGTCCATTGTATGTCCACCTGGGATATTGTTGCCGAGCAGCTTACTTCCCTTCTCGAATAGGTTCGGGACCCGCTATGACGCTTTGTTGGGGGGTACAAAGCAGCCCGAGCTTTTGGTTTTCGCAAAACAAAAGTTGCTGTGTAGCTCGTCCATTACACTCAAGGAAGACAATAAGGCGGGTATTTTAGCTTGCCTGTCAGTGCGTTTCGCTCTCGAGTTCAATGCGGACGCGAACGCTCTTGCCGTCGCATGTGCACAAGTTGAACGGCATATGCGATTGTGCATCACTGCAACCAGCGGACTTGAGCAATTGGTCACCCTCGCGGGGTCAGAGCCTCTTCTGGCTGAGGCCGCCTGTGACCTTATGAAGCAAGCCTCGATGGATCCGGTGTGCCACCTAGCGAAGCACTCGGATTTAAACTGCATCGATCGTGGGCGACGCGGCGAGCTTATTGCGGCGCTTATCCTCATGCAGGCGCGTGACAAGGCAGTGGCTGGAAAGCGATGCATGTCCGTATGTGAGTTCATGCGGGCCCTACTTCCATCGTCTGCATACCAGGAATTGCTATGCCATCTTCCGAATTATTACCGCCCCGAGGAGCACAAAGAATTCGAAAAGACGTTCAAGGATTATCGCATGTGGTTCAACCATGTTATCAAGATTGAAGCTGCTAAAATGATCTCGGTGGATTCTCTCTGGAAGTTCATCATGCGAGGGGCAATGGTAGTGTGCACGCATAATCAATTTGGCGTTGACATTGTCCTGCCGGCTTGTGTTGCACAACAAAACCTTTCCCGTGACACTATAACAGCGATTCTCATCCAGGTCAAGAATGCCCATTCATACACAAATCAAATCAATCCCAAGTTATTTAATGCCATGGATCCGTTCCTGGTGGGCCTGTTCCCCCGAGGGCAGTCACCTCGACCTGTCATTCGACTTGTCTTCGCCCTTGCCTCCCCAGAATCTGCTGTGGTCTTGTCTAATAACTCACGTACCCGTGAACCTCACCATCCTGATGACTTCACCGCATTCGATGTCTGGTGTGCAGGTCTGTCGAAGGATACATTCAGGCACATTGGTGACGATGTGACGGCATACAAAGTTCTACTGGAGCGTTCGCTCCAACCTCACGACGCATTCGATTTGGAGGAAATCGATGAGCAACCCCCAATGGAGCAAGATGTGAAGCTCATGAGAGGCCGTCGAAGGCGGAGGATGGCAGCACTGGTTATGGACAACGCAGCGCATAGCTCGATTCACTTGCATCACAAAAATTCCGAAACGGGGATATTACGCGATACACGTGACGCACCGTGACAGCACCCGGCGCTTCCCGACGCTTTGTCAGCATGTGATCCGCGGCCGCGCTGCAGGAGACCGCAACGATACGTCCGATGTCAGCCAGACACTTCGTCACCTTGAATGCTGTCATGTAGATACTTCCCAGAGCTTAGTAGGTATTCAGACTTGAAGTGTATCATGTTGAGATAGTGGTATACTTTCATACCACCTCACCAAGTATATTAAGGTGTACCATATCCCCCGTCCTCGAATATATCGCCGTCTAAGACCTCCCCATCATCAGCAACAACACGGACTTCCGAATTGTCAACTTCCGATTGATCCCCAGTGCTCTCTCCATCCGACCCGTCACTATCAGTCAGTTCTTCAAACTCCACCTCTGTGAATTTCGACATTGTCACTTGGTCCATCGTCGTACTCAGGTTCCTCTTCATCCACCTGCCCATCTGTTACACCATGCCCCTCACGCTGCAAGAACTCGTCCCAGTCCCTCATCGCCGTGTGTCCAACTGCACCAACGTTTCGTCGGGGTGACCACAGGCTGATCAACCTCATCAACATACTTAACCCTCACCCACCCATGCTGATTCTCAACATTCAATTGATCACCTGCCCACTGCGCCGCAGAGCTGGAGCCAGAACCAGGCACAGCCGAATAATCACCAACGAAGAACATCCTCGTATCAGCCATCGTTGTCAACTGCGTACTATTCTTAAAGATCTCGTCCTACAGCCCACGTTCCTGACCTTTAAATTCGAGCGCAATAGGTCCATGGAACGAACGCGGTACGAGCACGGTTGCACATCCAGAGACAGCGCTGACACTGAGCCAGAAGGGGGCAATGTTGTCGATTGCATTCTGCGTATCGTAACTCAGATCGTTTAGGACTGCGCCGGGGAGAAGTGTACGCACAATTTTAACCGTGACACTATGATCTTCATCTCCTGGCCAGATAGCTGTTGAACCCACATACATCATCGTACGTTGAAGCACTCAATGGCCCACCTAGCCATACTCACCAACTCCTTACCTTATACCTTGGACAAGCATCGTTGGTTTTCTACCTTTCTACATGTAATTGACATAGTGGCCGGAGGATATATTAATGTTTTTCCGCCTTCTATTTCGATCGGCAGACAATGAAAGTTGGTATCGTTATAGTCTAATTGGTAGTATGTGCTGTAACCTCAGTTGCATCCACCATCCAAATCACTCAAAAGCTTAGTCTTTGGCTGTCAAAAGCAGTGGACAGTAGATTTCTTGGAGCGGTACTCAACGTCGCATAGAGTAGTGGTCATGCTGCAGCTATTCGTCGTCGTTGTCCATCAGCCAGCAACTAATGCAGCAATAGCATCAGGAAAGTTACAAACAGTCTAATTTGTCTGACATGACTGATGTACTAGTCTTGCCTGATCAGCTTGCCGGTCTGACAAAGTACACGTCAGAGCGTCAGACATCAATAGATGACACAGACCATCCATATCATCCAGACTGTCAGAAAGCTTTAAGCATTTCCATCATCATCATCAACACTGCTCGAGGGGCTGGATCACACAGTAGGGACTGCACAATAAATTAAATTTTTACTATGTAGCTACTGGTAGTACATGCAATGCTATAGACAGAGATAGCGGACAGATAGCAGCCTAGGATGGCCGCGTCAGCATGGGCATCGTGTCGTTGTTTTCATTGTGTTGAGGTGATGGGGCCGTTATCATCGTCGGGCCCCTCGTACCGTGGTGGTGTTGGTGTTGGGGCCGTCATCGTCATGCTGATGCTGGTGGCACTGGGGAGATGAAGACGAATATCTTGCTTTTGCTTGGTGGTGCTTGAAGGTGTTCTGACAACTTTGAGTACCCCTGCGATGGCGAAGCCAACACGATCTTGGCCGAAAGGTCCTCAATGCCAACTGGTGTGAGGGCTAACGTAGATGAGACGGGTGATGATGTAGAGTACGTCACCAAAGGGGCATGCCAGTCTTTGCGATGGGATGAGGCTTTGGAATCGCCACCATTGATGGATCGTCAGTCATCGGACGCAATAACGTGGGAGGAAGTGTGGTGATTGTGGATGGGCATACAGGTATAAGTGCAGGGCTCTGGTTGAGCGTGTTTGGATTTATTGGCGGGGGTGAGTGGTTGCTCTTCTCGGACTGTTGTGTCGGATGAGGAGATGGACGCGGGTTCAGAATCGGGACACCACTGAAACCGTAAGAGTATGCTATGCGTCTATGGCAATGTTGAATAAGCA
The DNA here is from genome assembly GCA_037178675.1 of Scleroderma bovista. Lineage (NCBI taxonomy): Eukaryota > Fungi > Basidiomycota > Agaricomycetes > Boletales > Sclerodermataceae > Scleroderma > Scleroderma bovista. The sequence goes on from JAYMGJ010000488.1 coordinate 79,215, forward strand.
AAATAAATACGCGCCTTGCAAGGTCTTCTGACCGCAATATAGACTGAAAACATTTGCCAACGCTTTACCACTCTACCCCAGTAATTCGAAACTTGGCCGTGCTATCTAATGCTTTATGATTAACAACACTAATTCCTTGCAGCTTTCAGTCCAGTAGCATCATGCGTATGCACCATGAGGCCATCCAAGCTCTGTGTAACCCAACAATATAATATTAGTGATGATAACGGCAAGAAAAATGCTGGGTCAGGTTATCGTTGAGTCGTCATGGTGCGGATGGGCACAACTCTGCACAACTGTCATCGTGGTAGTCATACTAAGTGAGTATGATCGTATTCGTTGTTGTGGGGCCTCAACCAGCTGTCATCATCATTGTTGTTGCGCTTCTGCGAACTGCGAAAGGCTTGCCAGGCCTTTGAGAGTTTTGGATTGCCAGTGCACAGACGAAAACGTGCCATAAACTTAAAAAAAATCATAACGCGACTGCCTAGCAAGCTTTCTCAAAACAATTGGAATGCTTCATCAACGCCTTCAAGACTCAGAACTTGAATTTGACTTCTTCACCTTCACTCTCGTTCTCCTCCATGTCCGAGAACTCATCCTCCGTGTTACTATTCTCCGAAGCCTCGTCATCATCATCCTCAAAGGTATCTTCTCTGCCCTCCATGCCTATGTTGGTATCACATGCAGTCTCGCCATTGCAGTTTGCACTGGAGCCGTTCTCGCAATTTCCAGGGATTTGGTTTTCGTTGACGTCATCCTCAGTGTCCTGGTTTTCCAAGTTGATGATGGACCGGTCATATTGAGCGTCGTGGCCAACACCAAAACCTATAAAACGAGCATACATGTCACGATCCGCAAAGCTAGTAACGGCAGGAGATTCAGTCATGTTTTGTAAACCTGGAATAGCACTTACATGTTTACGTAGTATGCTGTCCAATCATCAAGATCACCATTTTCCCTCGCTACAGAGGGACCGTGAGGAAGAAGAGAGTCAGTGCGGCCCTCAGCAAAAGCAGGGATGAGATGGCAGGCACGGAGCACGAGTGATGGGTCGAGAAAGCTGAATGCGTCAGAAGTGTCTGGGATGAATCCAATTTTCGGAAGGCGAGCTTTTTTGATACCCCATTGATGGCCAGGCATGACCCCAAACCATCTCACCCACAAGGTCTCCATTGTTTGATTGACACCACGGTGATTAACTGTAATGAGAAAGGCACCAAGTATTTGTGCATACCAGAAAGGATGGGTGTTACGACCATGTTCTCGTGAGAGCATCATGATAAATGCACCGCAACCTGGACGAAGTGTATCTTGTTCGCGACGGATGTCATATGTTGTGTAGTTGACTTGAAAGCGTCTTCAAGTTGTAAGACTGTATTGAGATTATTCACGAAATGGATCGTGTTTCGCTCTTCACTTGTAAACTCCTGTTCATCACCATCATACTCATTATTCAGCAGTCGTGAAAGGAGGTGGTCCTTGAGATTCGGAACAAAGTCCTGGAAACGCGATAAGTAAATAAAGGTGATAGCAGCGTGAGCAACAGATTAGAATGCTTCGACACAAACCTTAAATGCTGGATCACCTCGATGTTTACCAAGATATTCGGCCAAATTAATGGCGTTACGTGGTGATTCAGACAAATAATGGTGTCGAAGGGTTGGACAGGCTGTTTCAACTGTGTCTACCATGTCAGTTTCGACAGTGTCCACATCTTGCCATCTTCGGATACGTGTATGCCGCCGTTCTTGTGCTGCCAGCTGTCCTGCTGGGTGTTTTTTGTTCGTATTTTGATAAAACCTCTTAAGAAGGCGATGAGAGAGCTCTCCCTAATAAATTTTGTCAGTTCAACCATTCTGGTTCTCGGCTTCATGGATCTGCCTGCGTGAATCGAGCTTACCAGTTGGGTGGTATATGAGTCCGTTGTTCCAAACAGATGGATGTTGTGAACATAGTCACCAAGGGCATGGAGTTTGTAGGTCATTAGGTTGAACGACTTGGGTCGAGCAGCTGATGTGGTCTTGGTCGTGGAAGATCCAGGTGCCATTGTACTAAGCCTGCGTTCCTTTTGTCGCCATCGTGCTGCAGTCTCCGATGGCAGCTCTATAGTCTTGAAAGCAGCACAGGTAAAATCCCAAAATTTGCGCAACTGATCTCCAAGTAGTCGACAAGCGTTGTCAAGTAGTTTAAGGGAGTGGTCCGTATGCAGTCGCAGCTTTGCAAGGGCATGCCATTGTGCTAGTCGAAACAGCAGGGTTTGGATCTCCTGATCATGTTCAGGAGGAAATAGGCCCTCAAACACGGGCATAGCACACTGGATCCAACTGAACTCAATCCAAGCAAAGCATACCAGTCACCAACAGTAATACCTACCTGAAGGACGTCTTCAAAATGCCGGGCTGCACATTGTCGGGCTTCAGAGACATTGGACGGAAACCGACGAATTGCACCCTTTCCAAAGGACGGAATCTGGTAGAATCTGGCCCACAAAAGCATAAGCCATCTAGTTGAGTATGATACACCATACACAAGACGTACCGTGCATCAAGAATGGCCACTAGGTTTGTCCCCAACACTGGGTTAATTGCATAAAGCAGCCGCAGAAGGTGCCTGAATACGGATTTGAAAACTCCTAGCTCAAACTCATGTAGTAAATCCACCGTGAGCGCACGATAGATGTTGAAACCCAGGGGTCCAAGTGTCTCAGCAAATGTGTTCTTGTAGGAGCATATGGTTAATAATTGTGGATATCAAGAGCAAACAACATACGAAAGTAGGTACCAATGAAAAGGGTTTAAGCCGCATTTCTGGAAATGCACCTTTAATTGGGGAGCCATCCTTGTAGATGGCGTTGCGTGCAGCTGCAACACATTCTCGGAAGTAGTGACGAATCTTTGATACACACTGTAAAGCATCAGAAAGCAAGCCAAGACGGTAAAAATCGGCCTTGGGAATCGTGCATCGGGGGCATGGGCAGTTACCCTTGTCTCGAATCGTAGCCAGAAGTACCCTGAAAGTAAGTGAACCCTTGCTTCTCGCTGTGCTTCTAAAACTGAACGCACTTTTCTGGATAATCTGCCGAGTATGTGAAAATGCGTGGAAACACTCTGCGCAGCTTTCCGTCATAACACTTGACCACAATGCCATTGCGATACGCATCAAGAAATTCATCATCAAGTAAAATTTTCCAGACTCCATGAATAAGCTCTCGTTTACAATGAGTCAGGAGGTCATTGTAGTTCCTCTTCTTTAAGAACTGGGAGACGAAATCAAGGATGGAGTGAGGAAGCTGTCGAAGAAGAGTCAATCATCAGGTTCCAGTCAAACTTTCTTCAAGACCTACTGTTGGGATGAACGCAATGGGATGACATGCACCAGATGTAGGGCATGAACGCAAGTACTTGGACTGATTCCCGAAAAACAGGTACACTGGCCATGCTGACGCATTCCCAAACTGTGCAAGATGCGTGGCATCGGACCAGAACATCAGTCCTGCAATGACCCTTTCTAACTTACACCCGTCATCACGTCTCTGCTTCTGCAGCTCATCATGTGCCTCATTCCAGGCATCTGATGTGTAGAGCTCGTCATATAATCGTTGCTCATCCCCAGTCACCGGAGACCGCCAGATTCGTTTAAATGGAGTGAGATGAAACCATTTTGCATCCTTCTCAGCAAAAACGGCACGGATGACAGTGGTAAGTGGCCGGTGAAAAAGCCATTCAACCGTAAATCGTTGGCCATTTCCATCTGGGTTGTGCTTTTGTGTAGGTATGAGAATATCGACTGATGACTTTTTCCAACCATCTTGTCGTAGAGGATTGTTCTCATCGAGAGCGCTTTCTGAGGTGTCAAAGTGCTTCATCTCAGTGTGCGCATTGAAACCCTGGAGATCACGGGGATCAAAATGGTCCGCTTGTAATATATTCCCAAGTCGGGTGACCTCAGCCTCCGACTTCTGCCTGCTTCCACTCATCATCCAAGTCATGATGCTCCAGATGCTCATGTTCTTCCATGGCCATGGTGGTGATGGAAGAGCAAAAGGGGTCGAAGGAATGGGTATTGATGCTTCACTGGCATCATGACTGTTCGAGAGCTGATCAATGGCCACGAATGCATCGGGATCATATGATGGCCTGTGACGGTAATGGCGTGCAATTCCAAAACAATTGAATGAAGTGCGAATGGTATCGAAAACGTGAAGGATAACACGAGGTAGTGCCATACTTTGTGGCGCAGAGTCGTCAGGTTCTACAAGCATAGTATCCTCGCTGGTAATAGGTAAAGGGGGTTCTGGAGGTACATCCCTGAATCGCGCAGGTAAGCGCCTTGTTCGTAATGGCCTGCCTGTGTCATTGGCTTCGGGACCCGTGGGCAATGAGAGAGGTGGGGGTTCCTTCAGAGAGCTCTCTGTTGACTCTGAGACTAATCCATCCAACATGACTATATTAGCATGGCGGGTGTCAGACTCGTGCAAGGTCTGGGATGTCACGAGTTGAGGAAGGGGTCCATCAGACACCGTAGATGAAGATACTGATCCATCCGACATGACTGTATTAGTGTGGCGGGCGTCAGACTCATGCAAGGTCTGGGATGTCATGAGTTGATCAAGGGGTCCATCGGACACTGCAGATGGTAAATGGAGCGGGGCTACCTCATGATTTGTGGAATCAGATGGGTCCTAGAGATAGTATTGTAAACTTTGTCAGAGTTCTTCAAATAACTTTGGGTAACCCACGGTATCCAGTTCGACTCTCGCCTTCTTTGATGCTCTCGATACATTGATCCATGAGCGTTTATGTGGTAAATCTGACCGCAAAGCACGATGCTCCTGGTGGTGGATGCAGCATGAACGATGGCGTTCGAGGCCTCTACTGGTGTTGAATGAACGCTTGCAAGGGGCACAACGAAATACGCCACTCATGAGAGAGAAAACAGACAGTAGTGTGAATGTGACTAGTAGAAAGCGCATCAGGTGCTGCATCATGCAGCAATGGGAATGAGACGAGCTGGCATCTATCAGCATGGATGTTCTTCAGGGGCTGTGCTAATCACATGCTTACGATTTTTACAGAAGCAGTTTCAGTGAAGGGACTAAGGGTGTGGTTGCGTCGGAGGTAAAGGTCACAGGTGGACAATCCTTGTCTACATTTGTGTACCGGAAATGCACCCTAGACTGAAATTCTAATATGACTAGTACTACGACTACTTCTCACCAAACTGTTCCTCGATCCATTGAGCAGAAACATGGCTCTCCACGAAAAAACCTTCCAGCTGTCGCAATGCCTCAATTCCCTGTAGGACCCACTCACGTGTTCCCCATGCTAAGTCGCCATGCACGATTGTAATACCCCTCAGTGTAGAGTGCAAAGTATGAAGTCTCTCCATATCTGCAAGACCTATTGCAGTCTTAGTGATATACTAGTGATAACCAGGAACAATGTCCTGCATGTCTGATTAGTGGGTAAGGGGGAAAATTAACAATACCAAGGCCATTGACTCACTGGGAGGCGAGGAAAGTGTGACAGATGCAGGTGTCGCAAGAGCATAGTCAGTGTGTGTGCCAGAAATTTGGTACACAACAGACCCCAATGATTTGGCAGAGGAGAATGTGACAGTAATTGCCCATCGAGAATTGCTGCTGGATGGACATGACAATGAAGAGGTTTGAACAAAACGGGCAACCGCAAGTTCGGAGTATGGTGGCATGATCAACTCTGGTGGGTGACAGGGTCAGAAAGCGGGAAATCTGAGGAGGGCAGAAGGAATTATATGGGGGAACTTGTGACACTAAGTAAAATTGAACAAGGCCTGACATCGTGCAGTGTTACGCTATGTGCTTGCCGAGTTTTTCAATACTTACTAAAAGTTAGGAATGGCTCGAAAAGGCTTTGAAGCACTCTGATTGGACAGAGACGAAGTTTACAAAAAGAAACACCGGGGAGTACATACAGTGCGAGCACCAAGAGGCGGGACCTCTCAGCTGAGCCCATTTCCTTCCTCAAATACGACTTTTGATAGCAAAAAGATGCCTGCCCTTAACTCGATGCCTTTATTGGAAACATTTACTACAGGCCGCCGTGATCGAACACCTGGCAAGAAGGTTCAGACGGACTCATAGCATCCAGGAGTAAATAAATACCTTCAATCGAACAACGTTTCTGCCGATGCAGGCGGCATTTCTAGTCATATTATGTCAATAAAATATGTGGACCAACACATGTTCGAGGTGGTTTAATTCATACCAATCGGCAAACTGCCAAAAATCATCCAGACCACGACGGCCTGACACAGGGTTTCTTACATCATCTTACAGTATTTGTGTTCCAGACATCCCCAGTTCCACTGCCACGGTGGTGGGTGATAGAACCGCAGGGACGGATGAGTAACAGAACTGAGAGGTACCAGCGACCCAGAAATCCAAGCTTGTACAGATGTTACACCAAGTATTATGTGTCGTATGGATTGGTCTGTGCAGCAAGGAATGGGTTGAGAACAGTTGATGCATAATTTACCTGTAAAGCAACAATCTGCTGGAACCACAAGAACAATCAGCCAGAAGACAGGACAGTGAGCGCGAATTATACACAGTTTGACAATAGCAGTGTTACCATTCGGGTTAGCAGTGCGGAGTGCATCCTGGAAGCAACATGAGCATGACCGCAGACAACAAGGATGATGATAGTCGCCGAGTACCTGCGCAGTAGACAGCACAGCGGGCGTGGTGGGACGAGATTCCATGGCAGGGAGGAGGAACTCAGCGTGGATGTCAACAGTGCTTCCGCCATGTTGAGTTCGAGGGAAAGACCACGCTGACATTGTGGGGTGAGTGCCAGCTGACGCATGTCGGAGAGGAGGCGGTAAGGCGATGGGAGAGGGGGAGCCAGAGGAATTGAGGGATCTGGTGACGACGGAGCATTGAACCAAAACGAGGACTTGGGGGCTAAAGTTAGCTGAGATCCGTTGAAGCGCACGTTATAGGATTGGCAGTGAGTCGAGAAGGATCAGTTGGAGACGACCTCATGGTGAGAGCCAGCGTCCGAAGTCAGCCAGGAGCTGCCCTCCCGAAGGCCATCAATATCTTCCATCCGAAATGATTGACGAGGTTTGTCCTCAACTGGGGGTTATGTGCCAGCAGGCTCATTAAGAGCGGTGAATTGCGACGAGGGTGTAAATGAGACCACTGAAGGGTGCCATGCTGACCACCATCGTGGTAAGGGAGCACGCTACAAGACTGTCAAAGAGACTGGGGACACTGGCACCAGCAAGGATACCTGCCAGCACGGTAGATGTCGATCCGAGGAGTAAAGTGGGCGCTCAGATCATCCAGTGTTTAGCCCCGAAGGACACAGAGCGCTCCATGCGGATGTGGAAGGGCATCAGTCCCAAGACGGCTAACAGGTAGCTCTACCTGATCGTCAACGCAAACCAAAGCCTTGCAGATGACATGGCGCCACAGGCCTCAGTGGAGGCAATTGAGCCACTGAAGTACTTGGTGGAAACTTACCAAGTACAATGACAAATAGTGGAGTGCTGTTCGGCATGGCTATATTGTCACTACATCAAAGTAGCTGATGTACCCTGCCCTGCCAATGAGGAAGGGGGTGCCGAGGCAAAGTATTCCTCCGACATCCCTAGGATTGGCGCCTGCTTTGCGGTAGGTTGGTGGCTGATGTCGCAGGGAGGCCTATGCAGCCTGAGGTGGACTCAGTATCGGTGTGTTGGGCATGCATGGGAAGAAGTGAGAGGACACCAAAGTCGCTTCAGCGAGTTGAGACATGAGTTGGGATGAAAGGGACATAGCGCACTCTTCTTTCCAAGGCAGTCCCAGGTGTCGACACACTATCCAGAGGGTCGACGATGGGAACTAGCCTGCGCAAAGCTTGACAGTGCGAAGGTCGTGAAGCACACTGATCGCTGACGCACTGGAATGACTTCGTATAGTGAGTGGGATGGAATCTGTGGCAGGCATCAGCATGCCGTCAAGTAGTCTGTGTTCCATACGATAAGATGCACATCAAGGAAAGCACATTACAGGACTCACTCTGGTATATCTGTGGGCGACATAGCTAAAGCAGCTTGTGCCGGCACAACTGGTCGAAATTGGGCAAACTTGGGATCAACAAGAGGACCTTCCTGGGCACTACCTTGTGTCATTCGGTTCACACTCGACATTGGAGGTCAGTAGGTAAACGTACCGAATAAGTGCCCTGCTCTAAACCAGACCCAATTCCCTATGACTCGAATTGCTCCAGGTCGTGCGTCCCGTTCCTGCTCGCACGGTGAATGGGGCGGCGACACTTTATCCACCTTCTTGCTCTGCAGAGAGGCTGGTCCGACCGCACGGAGGACTGATGCATTCTGTAGCTATAGAGTCCCAGTTTCGAGTGTACAGAGGTGGTAGCTGAGGTCACCAGTACAACACGCAGTTGCGACGCTCCCCTAAGCCTTGATTTCGTCCACTTAGCGACCGACTTCTTTGCCTTTTTAAGCGTTGTGAGAATTTTGAGCAGTTTATCCTAGCTCGAACCCCAGTATCACTGCTAGACCTACGGCCACTCCCCGTCTTTGCTCCCCCTCGCCCAGCGAAACTGCTGACACACACGCCTACCATCGCCCTCACGGTGCGCTGGAGAATCTGGCCGTCGACGAAACGTGGCGCATCCAGGTTCTTCCTCACCGATGCCAGACCCATCCCCACCATCGAAACCTTTCATCTCTCTCCCTGAAGAAAACCGCTTCTACTCTCAAAGGTACGACTTCCCTCTACGTGAAAATATTTGGCTTATGATCCTGTTCGTTTGCGACAATTTGTACTCTAACAAGTTATGGTCGATCATCACTTTGGGCCTCTCGGAATGCTTCCCTACTACCCTCGGCGGTGAGTGCATCTTCCCCTTCCCCTATCTCGTGGTTTGACCCAATGCAATCTTGCCCATGACCACAGTGCATCCAGGTTCTTCCTCAGCGATGCCAGAGCTGATGCCCTAGCTGTCTCTGCCGTCAGTATTGAAAAATTCTGTCTCTCGCCCTGAAGAAATCACTCTTTTATACTGTTCCGCAAGATCGTCTTTGACGATACGTACTCCAACAAATCCTAGTCAATTGTTGTACAAGGCCCCAGGAAATATTGACATACTCCTCCCCTCCCCCATCTCTTGTGCTGTATGGTGGGTTTTACTTTTCCTCTTGCTTCATCTGCGCAGTGAACCTGTTCTGATGGTGAAACACTTTGCGGTTGATCTCTCGCCGTGTCTCCATTAAAGGAAGGAGGAATGGGCGTTCCATTGCGACTTCCTTTTATGGCCTGCCCTCCCATTCAACATTCACGATTGCAAGTACTGTAAATTACGATGGGTCGTGTCTTCCTCCCCCTACCTCTGGGCTGACCATTGTGGTGGCACTCCACTGACTCCTGCACACCCAGCTCGTCTGATACCTGTTACACATTCCGGCGTTCAAAGGTGAGCACACATGTACCGCGTTCCGATGACGGTCTGCAGAGTTCTTAGCCACACGCTGGGGTCACTTTGTGGAGGGCCTGCCGTAGGAAGATGGTCGCTGATGGAATAACCGTTGACGGAGATAAAGTGTCGGGTTCCTGTCGTAGACATTCGATTCAAATGTGCAGTTGGACCTGTGCTGTGGCCATTTCGTGCGAGTTGATGGCGCCAAGCAGTGTCGTGGGGCAGTGTATGCGGGTACGTGCTCTTCATGTCCTGGGAGCGCGCCAGGAGATGACTCATCTGTATTTTGTACCTACAGCCCTAATTACTTCTGCCTCCTGGTACAGTGGTTGCTCCCTCTCCTGGATTGTTCCCATGACTCCTTCGTCCGCTCGTCCAGTTCTCGGAGGCGGTCGTCCTCGGCTAATAACTCTGCTTTGTGGTGGGCTAGAAAGATCCTGGTGTCGAAATCGCGCAACGATTGGATGCTGTGTCTGCCCTTACCCTGGAGAGTGCCGCGTACACGTTAAATAGGCTAAGACCACCTTTTGGTGGTGTTGCGATGCGACATGTACCGCGTTCTGACGAGTACGCGCAGAGTTCTTAGCCACGGCCTAGCACTTTGTCGTGGGTCTGCTGTAGAGGTAGCTGAGTTGGCAAAAACGAAGTGTCATGTGGGCATCGTAGACATTCGATTCAGATGTGCAAATTAGTGTTTCTATAGACTGATTGCGACTGCATCGTGCATATGGGAGTGCAACCACTGCAGAATGTGCGATCGGGACCTAAAGACCAGTAAACTAGGTGCTCTGCAAGCAAGGTGAGGCGGCATTTCAAGTTCTTATTTGCCTGTCGGAGATACATGTAGTACACGAATTCACAATCATACACTAATCGTACTAATAATCAGAGGAAATAGACATTGCGATGCCTTGTTTTCAAATCCCCTTTCATGATCTGAAGTATTTCGGCAAGTACCTCAGTTTGCTTTCCAAGTAACTCTTGCACTCCTTTAATCGCGTCTTCAAGTTCCCTACGAGATTTGGAGTCCATCTTGGGCTCAAACGGTTCGAGCAGTCGAGGGCGCTTGACCTGATGTGGCACTGGAACAGAACTTTCTCGTACATTAGTACGACTCTTACGACGTGGCGTCTTGTAGATAGATCAGCTCGGCATTCCACCTACCATGTAAATTATAGAGACCAACTTACCTGTGGCTGAGGTTCATTTTCATCAGACCTCTGTCTTTTCAGACCAGCGATCAATTCTCCGGTAGCCTGTTCCATTATATCAGTACATATTGAAATAGTTAATAGATTTGGGTACATCACCTTTGCATCTCCCGATTGCTGATTTGGAGATGGAGCTGCACCTTCTATTTTGGCGTGGTATGCAGACCATATTCCCCCTCCTCTTTGACTCGGGTTTTCTGAGGGACTACCAGAGCTCGGATCTTTGCGGCCATCAGACACGTGGCCATTGCCCTCTCCATCTTCCCTTCCAGTAGTACCTGCCTCAAGCTGCATACAAACCCATCAGTAATCTAAGTACGGACACGGACTTGATCACCAAACCTCTTCAGAATTGCTAGTACCCTGGGCCCTCCGGGAATTACCCAAAATAGATTGGGAATCATTGTATGTGGAGGAGCGAGGGTGATCACTGTAGCCGGGAGAGAGCTTTCGAGGCATTGAGCTGAAACAGGTGGGTCAGCTTGGCCTTTGAAGCCTCGCACTTTTTTCACTCAGAAAATCAGGCCCAGTTTGTACTGCTGTTGTGGTGGTCGGTCGGAACTTCACAAACCTTCGAGCATTTTTGCCGCCTTCCCTGATGGACTTGACAATGTTGAGTCCCCCACATTGAACATCGCCGATGCTGACCATACCATTTTTTGCAGTGCAGTGCCACTTCATGCAGCACGATGAAGTTCGTACGTACGACGACCCTGACCCGGGTGATCCGGGCCAAACGTTGGTCCTGATTATCACTAATTTGACCAGCTGTGTACGCGCACTAGATGGTGCTAACCTGGTAATGTTGCCACCGAGGTGAACTGAGGTGAGTCGAAGTGGATACTAGTTCATGTCACTTTACACTGCTCCGATTATCCAGTTACCTTCGAACCGAACTGAAGTTGTCAATTTTCGAACAAGGGGAAGAACTGAAAACTTCACCTTGGAAGCTACAACGTTTGTCTCCAGCCAGCTGACTGCCTTGCTTACCAGCAGTCATCGTCGCTTCTGTTTGTATTGCAAGAAGGTGGCCTGTGCTGAGATTGAGAGAGGTCCAGTTAACGCATCCTTGCCTTTCACAGGTTCGTGTAGTACTCTGTGCTTTCTCTCTGCGCAGACTTTCCGTCAGCTCCGGGTCATATACTCACATATTTGGCTATAGATTTGATCAAGTCTAGCCGCCTGATCCACGATACCGGTTTCAACGGGGAGCTTGAAAACTCAAACCTGGTTTCCGTCCGATCGGTAATTCTGTACTGGTGAGTACCAGGGCCGGTGCTTGTGTCCTAGAAGCTCGGTGCTAACCCTCCGGGGAAGTGTCGAACAGGCTGAAAACCTAACCTCATGCTCGCAAAGTCTAATCACCCTATCCCAACAGTCTGGGAACCAATAAAATATCACCAATGAAAGCTGTGTACTCCATATGTTGATGGTGGAGTCCAACTGATCGTCGCTTGTTTGTTCCAGAAACCAGAGCAATCAATTAGTAATTCTGCTCCGAGGCTCACCGGATCATGTCTGTGTCCAGCATATGTTAAAAGAAAATATATGGAGCCTGAGGAAGTCTCAATTTCACCTGCAATGTCTGACACTCCCGCTTCACTGAAGCGCCGAATTGCTGCACTGGAGGAGGCGAACAACCAACTCCTTGCAAAGTTTGTAAGAAAGCCGTAGGTCCTTAGAGTATTTAAGCGTTTCCCTGAACTCACAGTGCACATATTTCTTAGCACGCATTCTTATCGTCTTGATGGACGAGCCATCCGTCGGCTTGTTGATCTTGCTAAACCTATCTCCGATTTGATCGCAGAACATGATCGTCGTCTCGAGCTTGGAGCAGATGATGAGGCATCTGCGGATGCCATTGAAGGCTCTACTGAGTATGCACTTTTTTATCTTCGATTTGGACAAGTCTGAATCTATTACCGTTTGTTCTGAAGGGAGGAGTACACCTACCGCTCGTTCAAAAAACTGGTTCACTGGTGCCCGTCAATCAAGAAAACCTTAGGTTTGGATCCAGACAACCATGACACAGTCCTAGCATTTCAAGAGGTAAGATTGAGCACTATTTTATGAATGCCCTTTTCTATTTAATGGCACTTTTGAAGCTAAGGAAAGGTGCGGATGGGGCAAGGGGGGACGACGCCAATGCACTAAAGATTGCTATCGTGAATTGGTTGAATGAGGCATCATCACGTCCAGAGCCCCTTCTCAGTCCTACTGACAAATCGGGACGGGGGTTTTATAACGACGTAACTGGCCGACTTCTGTGTCCGGTGGACTATGATTGGTGTGATGCTTCGTACGTTTCATTGGTTTGTCAGTCATTTTGCCGGACTACTCACAATGGATAATAGCATTCGGTCTGCGATCCGTGAATATCATCCTAAGTATCCGGTAACTGCACATACATATCCGGCCTTTGTATATCTCAGGGGTCAATATGACCCAATAAATCCTTCTAAAGGGCTTTTTAAAGGGGAACTACTTGTAAGGGTAAGGCATTATGATTATAATGCACCAATTTTATGCTCTGACTCGGCATGCATAGGCATTTTGTTCCATCTTCACATCGCCAAGCTCAGCTCGAGCTGAACTTGATGACGACGAAGACGCGGTGGGCTCTTCCAGAAAGGCCCGGAAGATCACGCGTGGTACGCGAACTCGCTGTGATGTTGCAGGATTGTTGAAGATGAGGTCTGTGGATCCTCGTGCCATCGCATACACCACTTGTCAAGTAAGTGCTTGTGTTCTTGTATCACATCTATTTATTGGCCTGCAATAGCTTCGCTTTGCGCTATCGAGCTCCACGTCATGGAATGTACACGATGAAGAGTTTGACTACAATGTGCTTTACCGTAACATCATCGATTACTTTGAACGGCCTTTGTCACCCAAGAAGGCTGCTGAGGTCAAGGACTTACTGCTTTGGTGGAACCGGTGAGTAATTAAATGCAGGGTGCTGCATGTTTTTAATTTCACATTAGGAAAGTTTTTGGTCGTCGCAATGCATCCTTCTACCAGCCCCAGCGTGTGGAGACACTCTCGGTTGCTCTCGCAAGAATGTGAATGGCCAAACCGCCTGTCAATGCGATGTTAGGTTCAACCTATTTCCATACACCATACCCTCACGCACTCAAATTCAGATCTTTTTCGACAAAAGTCTGTTTCCACGTATGCCTATGAGTTTCTCTCCTTCATGTACTCGTCATCATCATTCATTGGTGTATGCTGTATTTTACACCAGCTCGGTGTTGTACTTCACTGTAACTCACAGCTGTACCTGTAACATTACTGTACCCAATTTGACTGCATTTTGCTTCAAACTAATGTGGCCCACACGTTTGCTGCCATCTGAATAGCGCCACGAAGGGCACAGCATGCACAATACCCTAAAAATGCCGAGCATTCACAAGTGAGAGAAGATTTTGAGCTCATTTCCATGGGTGAAATGTTCGACATTGTCTCTTCATTTGCATAACTTCAGTGCAGCAGCCCCAGACTGAGATACATGCCACATCAGCAAACTAGCCCTTTTGCTTAGCCGAGCACCCAGCTCAGCAAGTCTGTCCCAGGCTTTACACAGCAACAACAGACTGGCCCAGTGTTGCACAGCTATCACAGACACTCCAGTCAATCCAGTAGGGTACATACTATACTATTAATCACACCAAGTCTTAAGTCAAATAAAATTTATTAGATCAAATTGTATTGTACTAAATTCAAGGTAAGCTACTAATCAATCAATGCTGTGGGCGGCGGCGGCGGCGTCGTCACGCTGGTGGCCGTCGTCGTTGCATTTGGGTGCCGTCGCTGGGGCCGTCGCATTGGTGGTCGTCGGCGCACTGGTGTGGTCGACGACGCTGCTGGTCGTCGTCGTTGTGATGGGTGTCGTTGCTGGTGGCCGCCGTGGACGTCATCGTCGTCGGGTCGCGACGACGATGCTGGTGGTGGCCGCATCGTCGACGCAGGTTGTGGTGGTGGTGGTGGTTGGTGTCGTCATTGGCGCTGATGGTGGTCGCGTCGACAACGCCGGTGGTGGTGGTCGGTGTCATCGCCGTCATCCGTGGGGGTCGTCGTTGACGCTGATGGTGGTGGTCGCGTCGACGACATTGGTGGTGGTGGTCGGTGCTGTCGCGGTCGTCCGTTGTCCGTGGCAGGGTCATCGTCGTCGTCGTCGCTGATGGTGGTCACGTCGACGCGGTGGTGGTGATGGGTGGCTGTGGGCGAGGCGTGTAGTGACGTGGTAAATACTATTAGGAAATCGGTAGTGCAATATGCTGATATAATTATCTACACAAACACGCGCACACACACATTTCAAAAATTTCTCTAAGTCTTTATTCCTCATCTTCCACCACCACCACCACCACCGCGTCGACCACCACCCAACAGCCACCACCACCAGCGTCGTCGACGCGACCACCACCATCAGCGCCAACGACGACCCCATCGCGGATGACGGCGACGACATCAACCACCACCACCACCACCAGCATCATCGACCAGACGACGACGACGACGGCTACAGCGACGGCACCGACCACCACCACCACCACCACCTGTGTCGACGACACGGCCACAACCACCAACGTCGTCGACGATGAGGCGACCACCAGCGACCACCACCACCCCCAATGTCGTCGACGACGCGACCACCACCGCCAACCTCATCGACGACGAGGCCACCACCAACGACGACGACGACCCACCAGCGTCGACGACGACCCCACCAGCAGTGTCGATGAAGCAGCCACCACCACCGCCTGCGTCGACGACGACCGCCCCACCACCAGTGCTGATGACGTCGCCACCACCATCAGGCACCGACGACGACGATGACCCCACCACCTGCGTCATGCGTCGACGACGGACGCGACCACCAGCACCACCCCAGCACCGTCCCACCAGCGACGATGGCCACTCCACCACCAGCATCGACGACGATCCTACCACCTGCATCGTCGATGTATATAATATTTAGTCTCCATTCTGTAGTTTTTTATTGAATTAATATAAGTTGATTAACATTAACTTTGAATGAATTAAGTGCTCAAAAGTCTCAAGTACAGGTAGTAAAGGTAGTATACTGGACACTGTTGATAGTACTACTGGAACAGTCTGGGACAGCTGGGACAAGTGCTGGGACAGTTCTGGACAGTGCTAGCCAGTTGGGTACCTTGCTAGGAGTAGCTGGGGCTCTGGGGTAACTGGCCAGTACTGTCCAGTACTGTCCAGGGGAGGGTTGGTTTGCTGATGCAGTAAATTTCCTACTAGTAATAATTTCTCTACATTACGAACCAGAAATGATTTTCCCATTGTTTAGGCATCAAAGTCATAGCATGTAACATGCTGCAGGATAGAAAATCGGAATAAAACTGACCTATATGTCAATTGCTATGCAGGCTTCAGAAATCTCACAAGGTCTGAAAGCATTGAACTTGAGCACGGATGTTGTCGAAGATGTGGGACATAGAAGTGGTTTGGTCTTACTGATAAAATTTCCACAAGAACAGAATATGGGATAGATCGAGTTCAAATGAGCATTTTTCAATACCCGTTGGTGGTTCAGAAAATGGATCGTAGTGATTGTGTTGGTCCACTCTTGGCAACATTACATTGATGCCACTGGAGGACTGTAATGACATGAAAGGGGAAACGGAATGTAACATAAATTCTAAAAGGTTTTACCTTGTCCGAGCTATCAGGCTTAAGTCGTTTGGAAGTTCAGGGAATAATTTAGTTCATTAGCAGATCCGAAGTCCTTTAAATGGCCACATAGAACTTTGTATGGAACATTGGCATATTCCTTGAAATTATGACCTTTGCTCGTTTTATAATGGCAATATAATGACTTTCTAAAAAAACTACGATTTCAGTGATGGAGGTCTGGGTGGGGAGGGTGCAGTGAGCCACTTGTCTGCATTTGAAACGCGTGATGAAAGAGAAGCATGCGAAGAGCACAACTAGTGAACCTAAAAGAACCTCAAGAGTTCGTCTATGTGCCTTTGGCTTGTTCCAGCACTGACATACGTGGCGTCCCAGAAAGAGTGCACGGGGAGATGTTGGAAGGTGGTATAGAGCGCTTAGGGATGGCTGTTGAGGTTGCTCGAGCGCACGACATACTATGGCAGAGTCCAGACTGAGTGTGTACGCTGTTGTTATGGTCCCTCACAGCTTCCTGGATACTGGTTAAACTGTCCTCGCAACGTCGTCAGACCACTCAAGGGGCCACAAGGGCATTGGAGAGGCGTGAACAGTATGGGACGTGACAAGAGGTGCAGACGAATCGAATGGCTTCAGCAGCTACGTACACGCATGGTACAGACAACCGGACCTGAAGAGACAGCACTCACTTGTTGTGCTCAATGTGCAGCCACTTGAATCTGCTAATTGATGGAGACGGGTTGGCATTGGAGATGGGATGTACTATGCTGTACAACAAGTCCGGCGGTCAACCGGCAGTCACACAAGGTCACAGAAAGGTCACACAAGGTCACACATGCCGAGTACAAACTCCACTCGGCACTGCTATGAGGAGTTGATTGACAACATAACTAAGTATATATCTTAATCCATGAAGTGGGGCTCTGAAGAAAGCGGATCCGTGATACAAGAGGATTTTGGGCAATATTGGCATGTGAGAGATCAGCAAGGTAGTCCTTCATCGATGCAGTTGAAACAGCTCACCAATCAGATCTTCAGAGCTGAGACAGTGACAGAAGTTCAAACTCAGCCCCAGCATGTGACACTTGGGTGATGCCATTCAGCATTTGGGTGTGACAACAGCTTTTTAACTATCTTGCTCATTTCATCTTCAATTGACTTCGTTCAACCTTGCAGTACTCCAAAATATGCACTAGTTGTATTGTGGCTGTAAAAATGTTTGTAGAATTGTGTATTTTGTGAAACTGCCAGTTGACCATGACTGCCAGACTTGTTGTACAGCATAGTATTCGAACCACTGGCAATGCCAATTACATAAGGGGACACTGCAAGCCACATGTTGAGTGTGGAGACAAGGTGTTGGAGGCGAGAGACACCGAAAGCAAGAACTTTGGCTGGTAGTGGTGACGGAGCATGAAGAGGTGCATACATAGAATAAGCAGCAGAGACTCGATGCAAGAGTCAACACGTGCATCCCACCAAAGACCAACATAGCTCAAAATCGCACCTATCAATGTCATAGCATCATGGGAACAGTGAAAAAAGCTTCCTGTGCACTGCGCTTTCTGTCAGGGGAATACAGCATGGATGCAGATAGTGACTCCCTCCAGACATCAACATGCACACTTCGTCCAGCTGCACCTGGCTGTGCATTCTGCGTGAGGCTATCCACGAGGCTATGTACTGTGCAATGCTATGTTAGTGACATCATAGTGGAGCCAAGGCTATGTGTAATGACATCAAGGGAGGCAGCGTGTACAGCACAAGGCACAGGTCTAGACTAGGCAGATAAGATATGGCTGTACACTAAGATAAGATAAGACACTATCTAATCACAGATTAGATAAGATAAAAAGTTGGTCCATTACACCACTCCCCCCTCAGGTGCAGGATTCCAGACTGCAGAACTGAGCGTTGCAAACCGTAAGGTTTTCGGGGATACAACTAAATAATGAGTCAAAGTCCACTTGGGCCATATGAAGCTTTCAAGGAGCAGAAGGGTTTTCTTGATAAAAACGCTCAACTACCAGAGGAGAATTCTTCAAATTTGACAAGGGTTCCCAAGTTCTCTCATGTTCTTTGTACCCTTTCCAGTGCACTAGGTACTGGAGCTGCCTTTTATAAATACAAGAAGCTACTATATAGTCCACTTCATGTTCTTCATCACATTCTTCAGAAACATGTACTGGGCCAGGCTGGGACACAGGTTGACCAGGGAGAGGTCCTAAATAAGGTTTCACTTGAGAAACATTCACAACCAGGTGAATCCAAAGAGTTTTCGGGAGCTTAAGCTCGACCATGTTCAGGGTTACCTGAGTGACCTCATAGGGGCCAATCCACTTCTCTGTAAGCTTCTTGGAAGTGCGATTTAACATATGAAGATTGTCTGTAGAGAGCCAAACTTGTTGGCCTACAACATAGTCTGGGTGTTACAACCATGTCCAACTCCAGGTCCTATCCGGTCACTCCAGTCTCATCGCAGCACTACAGCCCAACTCCGGTCGCTCACCACTTACTCTGGTCGCGCTCACGCAGATAACCTTCCATTAAGTACAACCCTTGGCCTATGCTCTATTCGCTTGTTACCACACCTCACCATTTACCCTGCCTTGATGTGAGTTCTCCATGAACTCGATATGTTCTATACCTTGTATCATTTTCTCCGGACCTGATTTATTTTATGCGGACCTGACTTTATTTTCACCAGACCAGACCTAGTCCTTACTCCGGTCATCCCTTGTCCACCTTTAGGCTGTTTACTTGTCACTGTATATACTTGTCCCTAGTTTGCACTTAGTATAAGTACTCTGTAGATTATCCTGTACTCCTCAGTCTGAAATCAACTTAGTCTCTACTCCAGTTCTCTGTCCATCTCCACCCCCATCTCTGACTCCATCACCTGACCGGAACCTACACAAGGGATCAACACTTGACCCCCTTGTTGTTGAATCCAATTGGTCTCAACTCCGGCCAGACTAATCCCTTGTCCAGCCCTCTGCTCTCTCCCTTCATCCACTTCTGTCTGGACTTGACCAGACCTCCTACTGGAGTAGACCCGGACTTGACACTGGGGCGGGATTTCTATGCTTATCTGCCTGAAGCTTCATGTTTCATTTTGCCTTCTTGGAAGACTCAACAACTTTGTTAAATATGGCGGTGAAGTCCTTGGCTGCTGGGGCCACTGTATCCACAGGTTCAACACCCATATGAGAGGAATAACTCTGGGTAATTTCAAACAGTGAATCAGTGGTTGCCTCCGAGACTGTATTGTTCCAGACAAATTGAGCAATCTTGATCCATTTAGCCCATTCGTTTTGTTGATTGTTCGAGTTTGGATTGTCCTGGACATGGGTGATTGTGACTCATACAAGACTAGAGTTCAAATATACTGTCAAGACCGGTTCTTCACCGATCTGATCTCTACAAGGGGTCTGGGGGTCAGAGGTTGGCCTAGCGATAAGACCGAGGTGCTACGTAGCGTAGTCATGCTTCCCGAGTATTAGGAAGGCCGACCAAGGGTTATACAGAGAGTCCGAGGGTAAATGGTCAACGACTGAGTACTTGTACAAGGGCAGGGATGGAGAGCATGAAGAGAGAACAGATAGGAAGTATCTTATTCGATATTCGAACTGAAACTACAACAGACTGAGTATCTAGGTATTTATACTAAGTAGAACAGATGAGGCGATGTACGGGAAGGCAGGATTACCAATGAACGACAAGCGCAGTCGCACTGTGTGCTGAGTAAGTATGGTAAGAGCGATAACTGGATTACTGATAGGTATTGTATTAGTAATGGAACAGGAACAGGAACATATAGTAACTGGAAACAAGAAAGGAAACATATTAGGTAATCGTACAGAGAGACAGAACGGACAACATGCTCACCGATCGGTGGCGATACAGGACAGATAGAGAGAAACGGAAAAGGGAGTACATACAATAAAATGGACGGTGAACATGTGGATGCGATCAGACAATAGGGTACAGGGTGATCAGATGTCATGGTCGTGACAATAATGATCTTTGCATTAAACCCAAGAAGTGTTGCTTCAGAGTCACTGAAGTCGATTTCCTCAGTATGATTGTGTCTCGTGATGGGATTAAAATGGACCCTGAAAAAGTTAATGCTATTTTGAAGTGGCCAGAGCCAATGAATGTAAAGCAGGTCCGTGCATTCTTAGGTCTTGGCAACTTCTATAGATGTTTTATAAAGGACTATGCAATCATGGCAAGACCCATGATGGACTTAACATGTAAGGATACAGTATTCAACTTTGGAGAGAAGGAATGCACTGCATTTGAGGCTTTGAAAGCCACCTTTACTCGTGCCCTGGTACTTCAGTACCCCGACCAGGACTGTGAATTCTGACTGGAAACAGACAGGTCTGAGTTCACCGTCAGGGGAGTGATATCCGTGAAGTGCGAAGATGGCAAATTCAGACCTGTCGCCTACATGTCACATTCAATGATGCCTCCCGAACAAAACTATCCTATTCATGACAAAGAGATGCTGGCCATCATAAAGGCAAATGAGGCCTGGCGCCATTATCTCAAAGCCACTCCTTACGCTTTCAAGATTTATATGGACCACCATAATTTAACTTACTTCATGAAGTCGCAAAATCTCTCTAAGAGCCAAGTGCGCTGGCAAGTGTGGATGACACGCTTCAACTACTTGTTAATTTATAAAAAGGGAACCCAGATGCACGTTGCAGATCTGCTTAGTAGGTGATCGGACCATTACGTATCTAGTTCAGAAGACAACAAGGACCAGGTCCTGTTAAATCTGGTATCTATTAAACTGATCAATGTCACTGAGCAGTCTTATGAAGAGCAACAGTCACTCATTACAAACTTTCATGACACTCCTGTTGCTGGTCATAAAGGAGTAAAAGCCATGTATAATGCGCTCAAGAAGCACTATTCTTGGAAAGGGATGAAAGAACAGATTCAAACCTGAGCCCATGCACCTGTGTAGGCCGTGTTATACGGTCAGCGGACGATGACAATCGGCCGTGCTACACGGGCTGGTGGAAGTGAGGCTTATGACTGGGGCTTTCCTGTATCACATGGGTCAGCCACCGAAAGCATTGTCACCAAGTGACAATGGTGGGCCCATGGCTGTGTTGTCACCATGGGGTAGGGTGAAAGTCTTAAGCCGGACAAATGGGTGTCTTCATGAAAATACTTGGGCTGAGAGGAGTAGCATACCAACACAATAAGTGAGCCAGTGCGCAATAGAGGCAGTACTGCATTGTGGCAGAATCTGATGGCAGCAATTACACCATAGTGAGCCGGTCAATCAGCATTGTGGCATGGTCAACAGTGTGGCACAGTCAACACTGCGGCATGGTCAACATGGCAGCAAACTTGACTGCAGCCATGGCAAGACTGTGGCCACGGCAAGACTGCGGCCACGGCACTACTACTGCGGCCATGGCAAGACTGCGGCCACGGCACTACTGTGGCCATGGCAAGATGCCATGGCTGCGGCCAAAGCAGGACTGTGGCCACGACAAGACTGCAGCCATGGCACTACTGCAGTTGCAGAAAGACTGTGGCTATGGCATGACTGCAGCCATGACAATCTCAGCCATGGCAAGACTGTGGCAATGGCACAACTGCAGCATATCACAACTGCAGCCATGGTACAACTGTGGCCATGGCAAG
Organism: Scleroderma bovista; assembly: GCA_037178675.1. Classification (NCBI taxonomy): domain Eukaryota; kingdom Fungi; phylum Basidiomycota; class Agaricomycetes; order Boletales; family Sclerodermataceae; genus Scleroderma; species Scleroderma bovista. The sequence goes on from JAYMGJ010000488.1 coordinate 101,233, forward strand.
ATGGTGGTTATGCAGCTATGGCAAGTCTGCAACCATGGCATGACTGTGGCCATGGCACTACTGTGGCCACAGCACAACAGACTGCGGCCATGGAAAGACTGCAACAACAGCATGACTGTGAACATGGAAAGACTGTGGCGATGGCACAACTGCAGCCACAGTACCACTACAACCATGGCACTGCACCCTGTGGCATGGGAACCATTGCCTAAGGCATACTAGGCACTGTGACTGAGGCATGCTGGCCACAGCAGTCCAACCTGGGTAAGTTATTATAAATGATAGTAGTGGTGGGATGTATAAGAATATTTCAATACCTATAGGAAACACTCAGTATGTGCACAAAGTGTCATAATGCCTATGTGGAGACATACATTCACTGATATGAAAGTGCACTGCACTGCATACACTTAAATAACATTACCTCAGTACATGCACAAAGTGTAACAATGCCTGGGGTGTATATTGTGTAGGTACAAAATATATATGTTTGAAATGAGAAGAGAGATAAGGTTATTGAGCTGTTGAAGTGCTGACACAGTGACCGATAAGTATTGTATATGGGCAGTTATCACTCACACACCCATATGTGGACTCCTGCAGCTCTGTGCACTCAGGACATGTGTTCTGCACCATATGTGCACAATGAATCATTGCCACTGGTGTGCTTGCCTAGAAGATTATGTGTGTGGTTATATGTGTCTTGGACATTGTTTCCATGGCCAGAAGGGGCCAGAGCATTATTCCCACAGCCATATTTGGACTCCTGCGGACCTTTTTGCTCATAACATATGTCCAGCAACAACATTTGTGTAATACATGATTACCACTGTTTTACTTGCCCAGCTCATGTTGTATATGATACTATGTGTCCGGGACATTGTTGCTGTGGCCGGAGCATGCCGGAGCATTATTCCCGCGGCCATATTTGGACTCCTGTGGACCTTTCTTCTCAAAACATATGTCCAGCAACCATATTTTCATAATCCATCAGTACCATGGTACACCAATGATATGTATATTGTGCTGATCCTGTAGTGCCACAATTCTGTAATGCCGTATGTTTGTAGTGCCAATAGTATGTTGTGCTGCCGTTCTGCTGTGCCATGTTGTGCTGCATCCAGGCTTGTGCTGAAAGTGTAGTGCCACATGTATGTACTGCTGCATCCTGGCTTAATGGTACTATGAGAGCTGCATATATGCGGCACTACATTTAGACAATGAACATGGTATCTAGGGCCTGTTGGGTATACTGGAATGCCAACCTCATGGCCCATCATACCGAAGGGGAAGCCAACATACAGGCCTGCCCGACTACATAGTTGTCACCACATTGAGGGCTTGCTTCATGCTCTGGGATACCACATTCATAACCTGTGACTTTGAAATATACTTGCAAGGTTTCCCCACATAGCTATATAACACCTTTACTAGGGCCCATCTAATGCTATGGGACATCATACCCATATGCTGGCCACCCTGACTATATAAATGACACTGACTCCAGGGCCTGCTCATAGTCATGGGACACCACCCCCATGGCTTGCTACTCTGAAGGGTACACCCTATATGCAGCCCATTGGGAAGCAAGGGACACTATATATGCAGCTTTACACCAAGGCCAGGGCAACAACCCTACAGCCCAATAAAACATATGGGACACACCATTCTATCAGCCCACCAACAGAAACAGGACACCAATTCCACAGCTTGATGCAAAGTATGCAACACTGGCACTGCAGCCCTTCTATTCATTCACATGGCTAGGGCTCCATAGTAGAATAGAGTACACCATCTCCATGGCCCCCTGATCCTATAGATGATCATGTTCCTGGGGCTGTCATGTAATAATGGGACACCATCATAGTGGGCTTGACACATTGTGAGACACCAATTTAGTGTATGGTTCTTTGGCCACATTGCTGCAACTACTACCCTAGTCCTTTGCCACAATGCCATGGCGGCTGCCCTGCTGCAATCATTCAGACTCAATGCTGTGGCAATGCTGTGGCATTCACCTCTGGCCACATTGCTATGGCAGTGCCCTGCTGCAATCATTCGGCCTCAATGTTGCAGCAACCCTGTGGCATTCACCTCTGGCCGCATTGCTACGCCAGCACCCTGCTGCAATCATTTGGCCTCAATGCCGTGGCAACCCTGTGGCATTTACTTCTGGCCAGCGGCTGCCCTGCTGCAATCATTTGGCCTCAATGCTGCGGCAACCCTGTGGCATTCACCTCTGGCTGCATTGCTATGGCGGCTGCCCTGCTGCAATCATTTGGCCTCAATGCCGGCTGCATAAGGCCCTTTTGCCGCAGTCCATTCTGATCTAGTGTACCAGTGTGTCAGCCCACTGATATTGCTTGGTGACAACCTCTCCATGAGCTACCAATATTGCATGGTGAAACTGCTTACATTAGCCCACTCGTATGGCATGGGGATGCACCATAGCTGGGCCCTATCCCAGCTGGCCATGTAAAACGGCCAATTGTCAGCTTCATCTGTCCGTGTTGTATGGGACAATGCAGGTGCATTATGTGCAAACCTATGTAAAGCACTGCCAAAAGTGTCAGCAGTCCAAGGTGTCGAATCAGAAGACTTCTGGAAGTCTCCTTCCTCTTCCTACCCCTAGTGGCCTGTGGCTTGACATCACCATGGACTTTACCGAGATGCTGGAATCCCTCAGTTATAATTATATCTTAGTGGTTGTTGATCAGTTCTCCAAGGAGGTCGTATTTGTGCCTTGTACAAAAGAGGAAACCGCCCTGTCGACTGCTGAGTTATTTAGAGACCATGTTTGGTGTCAGCATGGACTACCATCTTCTGTTGTTTCCGACCGCGGATTGGTCTTTGCAAGCAACTTCCTGGGGGAGTTGTATAGACTCTTAGGCATAAAAAGAAAGATGTCTACAGTGTTCCATCCCCAAACCAATGGTCAAACAGAGCGGTTGAACCGCGAAATTAATCAGTATCTCTGAACCTACATTGCTCACACACTGCTCGCACAAACAACCCAGAACCCTCAGCATCTGACACTTGTCAGGCTGCTGCATTGAGTGCTCTGACTAGTCTCAGGCGCTCACCCGACTCTGTCTCCCAATTCCAAGCCTTCTCCACTTGGAGAGCCTCCTCCCCTGCTCAGTGTCACCCACCTGGGGCCTTTGTCAAAGATCTCAGCAATGACCAAGGTAATGACCATCCTGGTGACAATGTTCCCAGAGGAGATGGTCCTGACAACCCCAACAACCCAAACCCAGATGATGGCAGTGAAGACCCCATTGATGGTGTCCCTGACCCAGACGAGGCCAGTCTAGTCATCTTCAATAATCTCTCTATTGCTATTGACAGGCTCATGCAATCTTCGCGCTCATCCGAGTCTTCGTCTCGCACCAAGGTGCACGAACCCAACACCTTTGACAGTACTGGCCCAAAGAAGCTTCGCACATTCTTAGTCCAGTGCAAACTTAACTTCCAGGACCGACCAAAGGCCTTTCACACTGACTGAACCAAGGTCACATTCGCGCAGTCCTACCTCAAAGGAATGGCTCTCAAATGGTTCAAGCCAGACCTACTCGGTGCAGGAGACCCCCTCAACCATCTGATCTGGATGACTGATTGGGAAGAGTTTGTCATTGAACTCCAAACAACCTTCAGTCCCCACGACCCTGTTGCCGACGCCGAGCATCAGCTCGACCACCTCTGCATGAAGGAAAACCATTGTGCCAATCAATACGTGGTTGACTTCAACCGTATCACGTCCCAGGTTCAGGGCTATGGTGATGGCACCCTATGTCATCACTTCTACACAGGTCTCCCCAACTGAATTAAGGATGAGATAAGCCACGTCGGTAAACCACGCACTCTAAACAGTCTTCGCATCCTCAACCAGGAGATTGATGCCCGATATTGAGAACATAAGGAAGAGGTTGCTCGTCAGAACAAGACCTCTACCGGCACTAGTACCAACACCCCCAACACCAAGTTGGGTAAGACCGACAAGGGTAAATCCTCAGGCAACACTGCCCAGTCCTCTTCATTGTCAACCCTGACTCAGAAAGCCAACAAGTCAGGCAAGACTGCTGAGCTTTTGGACAAGCTTGGCAAGGACAGCAAGCTGACCTCTGAGGAATGCAAGTGCAGGTTCAACATGAATCTGTGCATGTTCTGTGGTGCAACTGGCCACAAGGCCAAGGACTGCCCCAAGTCAGGCTCTCAAGCAGCCAAGGCTAGGGCAGCTACTGCCACTACCACGAACATGTCGGAAGCCAAACCGACAGCCTCCACTGAGGCAAAAAAATAGATAGCAACTCCCGAGACTCCGCACAGAGTGGGATGATCTTTAGATATTAGGAATTGCCAATGGACTCCATTATTTGCATATGCACAGACAGGGTCCTATTGTGCACAGAGATCTCAAAGGCGTAGGTGCACTTGTTTCTGAGTTAGCATTTAATCCGACTTGTCCTCCTGATAGCCCAATGTTTTGATCTCCAAAGACGGACATGCTCTCCTTAGTACCGACTTCGGCTTTTCCTGTCTTGCCCAAGCGTCGTTTAGCCTGGCTGGAGTCAAACAGCGTCCAGGAGGTACCTTGAATTGGATGCCTCCTGAATACTTGGAGGTGGACAAATACAAGATGACGACTGCAGGTGATGTATGGGCTTTCGGAATGACGGCACTGGTAAGCAATTTAATTACTTTTCTACTGATGGCATTCGACCCTATCCTTTCAGGAGTTGTTGACCAGGAAGCGCCCATTCCATTATCTGAATAATAATGGTGCCATAGTGTATCACATTGTGTCCAAAGGGCATGAACGTCCTGGTCCCGATGTTCCTTGTTCCTTACTGACAGATAAATGGTGGAATCTGTGCTTGTCATGCTGGGTTTGTGATCCGGACCAGCGTCCCTCTATTTCAAGTGTTATTAAGGATATCAGACATATCCAGGTATGCATTGTCTATGATGTCTCTCATCTTAACTATTTCTGATTCTCGGTGTTACTCCTCTCCGTCTTACACTCGTTTTGACTTCTCATAGCGTGCTTCTGTTCTCATGAAAGTCAGGATCCTATCGGTAGGTAGCTCTGGCTCGTACCGTCACTTATACTCAGATCACATCTAAGACCATCGCCCGTCCACTTCATCGTCAGGTGTGTCTCTTCATCATGACACTTAACCATTGCCCTCCGTCTTACTATCATATTTTGCAGCCTCGTGCCATTGTGAATTGTGAATCGACAAAAATTAACACCAGCTCAAGTTCATATGGTCCCAAGAATGCACTCGAAGAACTTTCCCGAAGTGCATCGCTCTATAGCATCATTAATCTGGATGGACGGCTGGTCACGAATAATGAGATAACCGAGTACGGGAGTTCTGCTATTGTTCGTTTGGGTACTTTCTCTGCGCTGGCCGCAGTAACGTTCATGGACAATGGCTTCTCATGTGAAGGAAAGGCTACTCAGGTAAAAGCAAACGTAAATCATCATGGTCTCTCACACACGAAAGAAACGAAGGTGGCTATAAAGACTCCACACGGCGCTCCTGGAGATGTAGAACACAAGGTATCTTCAATCATCACATTTCATCTCGCTCTGACACTTTGGTAGTGCATCCTGCGACAGATGCATATATGGTCAAAGCTTCGTCACGAACATGTCCTCCCCTTATTAGGCATCACCACCAACTTTGATAGGACGGTGTCATTCGTGACGCCATGGATGGCGAAAGGACATGCACACGATTATGTGCAGGATAAGGCTATTGATCCTCGTCCATTGGTATGTTGGAATGCCTTGAAAAATTGGTATATTGATATTGTCTAGATCCGGGAAATTGCGGAGGGACTGCATTACCTGCACACTCACACCTCTGGCGCAATCGTCCACGGAAATGTGAAAGGCGTAAGTCCCCAATTGAGCGACAGCTATACTTTATGGAACGCTATTATAGAGCAATGTGTTAATATCTAATCACGGCCAAGCACTCCTCCACGATTTTCGCAGCTCACTGTTAAGAAGTTCATCACTAGTTTCAGATTCGCATGGAGGTACATTAAACTGGATGGCACCAGAAACACTTGTCAGCAGTGATCCATCAACTGAAGCGGATGTATGGGCATTTGGAATGACGACCTTAGTGTGTATGCTTTTCATCTGGGATTGATCCATTTCCCCTGACAGTGCACACATCTACGCAATCTGTCACGAGATAGCGTCAAATCGAAATCGCACAAAGCTTCTAATACAGCATATTGAATTTACGACTCGTGGCCATGCATGTCCTTCGAAGCCTTCTCAACAGTACGTAGGACGTCTTTCAACCACCACATTTGCGCAACTTAATACGGTGGTACCTCTCCCCTCTATCTGTTTAGCATTCCTAATTTCTCTCTTTGGTATACCTTCCATTGAAAAACTAAAGGAGAGCACAGAAAGTGCCACTGAGTGGCGAGAGATGAAGCAGATGCTGATTGATCGCACATCAAATATCAATCTTCTTGCGTCGCTTGCTATTCCGTAAGTCTCCGATTTATTTATCTCAGCACATTACATCGCTCATTCTCATGCCTGATCTGAACACAGGGCATTTGCTACGTTTTTAGTCACTACTCCCTCTGCTGGTTCCGCGGTAAACTGGTACAACCCTACTGCATATCTTTGCCTTTGGGTGGCATTCATCTCTTGCATCATCGCTGCTGAGAGTGGTGTTGGTGTATTGTGTTACGTGACCACCTTACAATATGATTCGTTCAAGGTCCGCCCCCCAATCGATCACTCGTCACTCTGGCTAACTTCGGGTTACTATAGCGATTACTGGGTGGCCCATTCATGAAATACCTCGTATTTTATATGCTGCTAATCCCACTTATATCCATCCTTGTAGGGGGATTCTTCACTGCTGTTGGACTTGGTGTAGCAGTTTTGAAAGGTTCTGGTCCTGATAATGCTTTGCTGGGGTACGTGCAAATTGCTGGTACCGTAGTAGCATTCAGTGTCTTCGGGTTGCTTTCATTTGTGTTTTTTGCCCGTTCTTGGTGAGTACTTGCCCTTATGTACTTTAGCTTTGACACTTTCTTTGTACCTTACTAGATACATTGTCCGCTCGGGCATCGAGCCACTCGCGCTTTGATGTCACTAGTACTGTCCTTAGCCGCCTGGAGCTCTAGCAATCTGATTTCCCCCAGTTTCGTATCATGCGTCCAAATCCTCAGTCCAAGCAGTCACAAGAAGTTCACCGTCATATCTATAGCACCCGCCGTTCAGTACTAGTCCGAATCTTTCTCGTCTCTCATCTCTACCTCACCTCTTGTCTTCTCGAACACCCAAACCCGAACCTTCCCCTACACAGGTACGAAGGCAGCTGGTGAACCTCCTGAAAACTGAACGAACTCGGAAGAGGGACTTCAGAGCGTTGGGGGAGGGCTGAGGAGGCATGCGGGAGAAACGAAGAGGGTTTGCTGAAGTATGGGCCGATAAAATGACTACTCAAGGTGATGGGTTTCCCATAACATAAACTTGAAAACCCCGTCTCTAGTAAGACCTCTATTGGTACCGAGAACTGGTGCCTTAGGTGAACCATTGGACAGCATGGCATTCCAGCGGTTCTCGCCAACAATGTTCGTATGTATTTGTGGACATCACCAGTACAGTACCACATTACGAATAGTAGCTATGTAGATGACACTAGTATGTTGCAGGTACGGCAAGCCGCTCACCTTGCTCATTGGTGGATTCAACTTTACGGCGAACGTTTCGCATGATCCATACCACGGTGATTCCTGTAACCACTCACTTGGATGATTATATATATAAACGATGTCCATGTCATTCCCCATGACTCAATTTCCGTCCTGCAACATCTATGAACAAGAAATCATCGGACATGAAAAACATCTCGATCCTCTCAGAGCTAACATGATCCTATCAGAATCCCATTATAAGGTCCAAAATGGTCGTTCACGCTCCCATCAAGGATATTGTCCACATCACCTGCTGCACATTGCGTGCTCGGATTGTCTTGTCCAGGACACACCGCCCACACTCCAGAGTCCTCGATGTGAATCTCCCCTGCGGGATGGACGAAGCCCAGGAACTCAGGCGGAAGGACTGGAACAATATCTTCTTTGTTGTTAATGTGAATCAGGTTCAATTTCTTGTCGACATAGTCCGCGAAAGCTTGGTTCCCGACCTGTGTATATAGAGTGAGGTAAAAGGCCGAAAAAGTGGGGGGAAATGGCTTACGCGGGGAAGACCGTATCCGATAGTCTTGAAGGACGTGCCGTTGGGGAGGTGCAAAGGGAGATAGACGGAGTCGAGCAGAGAGAGCGCCGCCCCTGTCAATGTGGAACGAATGGTCAACCAAACCACGGAGCCAAATGGAACGATTGCTTACCGAGGGAATGGCCAACCAATGTGACGGAGGTAGACCCGTACTTTGACATGGTTGACTGAACAGCTGAGAGAATTGACGCGGCGGTTCTGAGACGTGGTTTTATCGGGGATATTAAGCGGGTAGAACGGAGTAATGCAAGCTTACTTTGCTTGCTCATTCTGGAAACCGGTGTGTACTTCAATTCCAGAAGGGAGTCCAGGAAATAATGTCTTGTCAAGTGGTTTACGGATGAACTTGACATCTGTGACTATGGATAATCTGCCGAACGAGCGCGCCGTCGGGTCAGACTCATTTAGAGAAGGGAGGGGAGGCCCTTACATCTCAGAAAGGTCGGTCCCTTCGTGTGCGACGATTACAGTCTTCAGGGTAGGATCGTATCCGACGTACCCTAACAGATGCCCTGCTCTATCAACGCAGATGAAGGGGAGATCATACACTTACAGTACTGAATACTGTTGCCAGTTCCACCAGAGGCAACAGTTTTGAAGCTAGGGTTGGCTTTACAATTGGCTGTGAGGGGTATGTTAACATTCTGAAGCCATCCGGGAGAGCGAAGAATACATACTACCACAGTTCCAAGCTAAGGTCTGGGCTGGAGTACAGTATGCAATAGTGGCATAGTAGCTGTAGGGGTTGAAAGCGCTAATTTGGGATGAAGATAGGGGAGTGATGCTCTGGCGAGTGGAGAACCCATAGGTGACTACGGCTCCGAGGAGTGTGACTACAAAAGAGTACCACATGGAGCGTAGTAGTTATTACTCGATAGATTGATATGGGACTGGGGATGCGAGGATATTTTCCATCGAGTATTTATGAAGATGGCATAGCCGACTGTATTGCAGCGGAGACTCGATTTAAGACAAAGAATACCAGGTCCAGGAACTTGAAAGTGCATGTGCGCAATGCGGCGTGGGATTGCACTCCTCGGTGACTGAACTTCAATGATAATGGTCCAGAAGCCTGACTGGAATATGTTAAATGCCGGATATATTTCAAATACATGTACTATGTGCTATATCGGCAAAATGAAATCCGTACCGTCATTAGGTGAGTCTTGTCTCCACAAAGCATTGAACATCCATAATTCGGACATGCCAGGGACAGAGTCGGCCGGATTTAGGATGGTGTGGATAATGACGGGTTGACTCAGGGGGAGATGGGGACTTCAGCCAGCAGGCCTGAAAATGCATAGACTTGTTCCTTTCTGCACGATTACGGTGTTGAAAAGGAAACAATTGACCTAGATGGAAAATTGCTGTAAAGTGCATGTAGGTCTAAAGCTGGCTTTGGATTGGATCCCGATGTCAAATTTCGGCACAACGCGTATTCAACGGCTCATGCCCTACGACAAGAAAGGAAATACGAGGACGAAATGGGAAGAAGGAATGATATTCACCAATCACACACCTATGCCTGAAGCTAAGTCGGCGTTTTCTTTAGGAGACGAGGGTAGATCAATAATGATCGATCCGAGGAATGACGCACTGCTACTAATCTTGTGTTGATGGCGGTCGTAAAACGCGGTCGATGTGGTACATTGTGTATTTTCGTCATTCGTGCAACAGAGTTTCAGGCGGATGCTAAAAAAAGCTGCGAATCGCCAAGTACTTATAAAAAGCCGATGTTTCAACTAGGGTTGAGCGGGGATTGAGGTCCGTCGCTGAGCATCGCCTCACTGTCCTGTCAGCTAGTACAGTTGGAAGTTGAACAACTTTTCTTCCTTGGGTGCTTGAGGTTGCATAGAAGACCATGTACTACCCAGGCTGTGCCACTGGACTGTGAGAGGCCACGACCTATGTACCATAGCCTGAGGAAAGCCCAGCTGAGAGACAAGTTGCTGACCTGTTGCGAATGGTTTGAGTTGTCGAGCTGCGCAAGACCTGCGTGTGATTGTTGTGACGTACACGTTTACCATAAATGGCAAATGTCCACTTGGCGTTGTCCATAAAAGGCAGGTGCTGTAGTTGGCCCTGGCGTCTGAGGTGTCTGACGCTTTTTCTTTCTTGCAACCGTCGTTCGTTTTTCCGTCCTTCACTTGGGCCACCCCTCCCTGTTGCGCCCCGCATGCAGCTGCACGCACTCGTCGCTCTTTTAACGCTCATCGGTACCGCCAGCGCCAACGACCGCCATGTCCTTCTCGCGAAGAAAGCTTTCAACGTCGCAAGGGCACCCTCGTCGTCGGCCTCCACGACAGCCACATCGACTACTACCACATCCTCCTCCTCCGGATCTGCCCCCGCCTCAGCTGGCACAACTACTTCTGCTCCCAGCACCCCCCAACAACCCATTGGAACTAGCATCCCACCGTTGAGTCAGATTACCTCGGGCATGCCATCCCAGTCCACTCTAGCACCGACTAAGACCTTCTCCGCCGGTGCAACGCCCCCCATTTCTGGCGCGCCTGCCTTGCCTACGCCATGTAAGGCTCATAATTATGTCTGCGACCTTTTCACTCACCTGGCTGCTCCAGTTGTCTTCCATTCTGGTGACTGGCCTCCTCAGGATCAGGTTGCCCCCACCAGTGCGTTCTCAACCTCTGCCATTCTTGCCCACTGATATTCAATTTGTTTTCCCAATCAGACTCTGAAGAGGTGGCAGATTGGATGAAAGAGCTCGATGGCTTCTACATTCCCGACATTTCACCTACTGCCGATGGTACTTGTGTCGGTGACCCTGTTGCAGCTTCAAATGCTGCCAGCCGTGGCTGGTGGACTTGCGGCGGTTATACCCGTGTTACCGACATCGTAGCTTGTCCGGACAAGTTAACCTGGGGTGTTAGGTACGTTAAGTAGTACTTGACATTGTCGTATAGGCTTCTGAATCCTTTCTCTCAGTTTCGACGATGGTCCTGGATTCTATAGTGAGTTTCATTGTTTTCCTAGCTTTGATACGCAGTTGCTAACAATAGTCCTTGTATAGCTCAGTGCGTAGAAACGGTCGTACATTATGACTATATCCTGACCTGGTACTGGCAGACAATTGCTTAATTTCTTAACGTCGCAAAACTTAACTTCTACCTTCTTCGTGGTCGGCTCGCGTGTTATAGAGCGGCCTCAAGTGCTTATTGAGGAATACATGGCCGGCCACGAAATTGCTGTTCATACTTGGTCGCATAGAGTCTGTCTTGTCTTTTCCTTGTCGGTTTAATCTCCGTTGACGATGTCATTCCTTAGCCGCTCACCAAGCTTACCACCGAGCAAGTCGTCGCAGAGTTAGGTTGGACGCGGAAGGCCATCAAGGCCGTCCTTGGGGTCACTCCTACCTTGATGCGTCCTCCTTATGGTGACATCGATGACCGTGTTCGTGCTATCTCCCTCGCCATGGGTATGGTTCCCGTCATCTGGACCCGCACTCCTTCTGGCGCCACGTTCGATACCAATGGTGAAATTTTATTCAACCAGTTGTGTAAAGATTACTTATGTCATTCTCCACAGACTGGAAGGTCCCTGGTGGTGTTGTGACTGGTCCACAATCCTTTGCCACCTTCCAGGCTATCCTTACCAATGCCACCACCCTTGACACTGGGTAAAGTTCTTCGTCCTTGCATCAATCCTATCAGCTGCTGATCATGTCTAGCTTCATCGTTTTGGAGCACGACTTATACCCTCAAACTGTCGACCTCGCTATCGGTTATACCCTACCTGCGGCCATGAGCTTTACTCCTCACCTCACTGTCTGTCCCCTTCCCAGATTCTGCATTCCATTTACTCACCTACTTCATTCCAGATGGATTCTATCGGCCACTGCAGTCATATCCCATCCACGAACCTATATCGCGAGACAAACAAGAACACAAGCTTCCCCTATCCGAACAGCACGAGCGGTGATTCGTCTGTTCCAAGTGGGTCGGGTGGCCAGTCTTCTCAGAGCAGCGGGAGCATCTCCGTTACGAACATGGATAGAATCCCAATGTCAATCGCTGTTGCTGCCGCGTTTGCCGCACTTGGCTCCCTGTTATTGTAGAAAGAAGTGACATGGATGGTAGCTAACGGTTATACGAATTTATTGATCCTAGTAATTGATCTTACTCGACGTCGGAGGGACGGCATCTGCGTTTACTCGCATCTCTTACCAGATCACAGTACTGCTGCTAACCCCAACCCATCTCACCTTGAACGCGAACAGATTATCTATTTTTTCCTCTCACCAGCGGATGATTTTCTTCCTTGCTTACTAGATAAGCCGTTCTCTTTTATTTTGTATTTCGTAAAACTTAGTTTGAAGATGACTACTTTTCTCCCATATCTCGTCTGCTCCCGATATTTCATATGTAGTTAATAAAAAAACCTGATCTCTAATTCAATCCCCAGGACAGTGACTCTTGCAAGGAAGTTGTTAAGTTCGTAACTTGCAGTAGAAGCTCACTTTCGGGGCCACCCTTGAAAGCTTGATAGCCGAAAGCTTCTGCATACCTGCTTCTATTCCGCGAAGGTAATGCCTGCAACTGCTTATTCCCATGATTTGCCGTATGCTTGCATTGACATTTGATGTTATGGTTTCAGCACGCGCATGACGGTATGTCCCTCAAAGCCTCCAATGTCGCCTCCATGAACTTTGCCCACCATTCGGCTACCCGTTCTCCGTACATATTTCCGTGGGATGTTATTGGCAGTGAGTGCTTGTTTACTGCCCCAAAGAATATATCTGCGACGTCCTTGACATTTGTGAGGGAAGGAGCCCTGCGAGTCGTGGTACATACCGTTTACATGGATAGCAGAAGCGCAGGAAAGCATCTCGTGTCTTGCTGCTCTCCGAGACACATACGACAGGTAGGCCATCACTTGTCTTCTTGTCTCCATTTTCCCCTTCAGGGCCCGGGAGCTGTGGGGGACCAACAAGGGTTTGGAAAAATGGAGGTTGCATACTGAGGAAACTTTGAATTGTACATCATGAAATCGATGTTGTCCTCCGAGGAGCGCAGGATCATATCGGGTTCGGGGTGATCAGAAAGGGGGGCGGCATCATGGTATGACGGGGATATGGGAGAGTCGGACGTGACTTTGTAATTCTTATGAGTGAGGTGATATGTACTTGCCTGTGTCTTCTTATAGGAGGTAATAACTGAACCACTGCCACTTAGGGGACAATGGTATGAAAGGGGACTCATGCTGTTGGTGACCATGATAGATGCCCATCTTATTTACAAGCGACGGCGTATGTAAGTACTGTGGACTGATGAACAGGCATCTCCCTGTTGTTTCACTCGTCCTTCAATATTGTGGAAGTCACCGTTATCACACCAAACGACAAAGCAGTAAAGAGGTAACATGGGTGCACCATTAACACAAGGACAAAGCAGCAGACGTATCTGACATAAGGCAGTCCACATACAATTTGAATGTGACAAGGTGAAATGTCAGGGACAGAAGACAAGAGTAACACGAGTAAGAAAGAGCGACGCCAGAGATACTTCGATGTATGGGCCGGCATGAACAATTAGGAAAGAAGGTAGTGACGGGAATGTTGCGTTCCTTACATTTGCAGGTCGTTAAAACCTCAGCTCTAAATAAATCTGGATCTGCGACAATAACATCATGCAGTGGTTGACAACCTCGCAAGTGGGATGGAACCCACCTTTGTGGTTACTTCCTCTATTTTGTTTGTAAAGAGTGTCACGAACTCTTGGATGCCTCCTGATACCGCGGGTGAACAGCGTGAGCACTGGCCCTGATATTGTGCACGAAATTTTCGTATGGCCTCCTCAGCCCCCTTCTCTACGGTTTGAGCACATGGCCTGTCCCTGATTTCCATGAATGTATTATCCATGAACTCTACCCACCACGAGGCTACGTCGTTCCCAAAAAGCCGATACTTGCTTGAACGTGAAGGAGACCCGGAGTGAGGCAACCCGCACCCAAACATCCAGCTGATGGCACCGAACTGTTGGTAGTGATTTTGAATCCAAATTAGGTTGCTCTGAAGCACTAGAACGGCGTTTGTACAGTTTTTGTGATAGGTAAGTAGCGCGAGAAGGTCGGTAGAAGAAATGAAATGAATTCCCTCAAACCTTGCTGGAATGAGTGGCTCTCGGAGTGAATACTTCGCCGCTAGCGCACATTGCTCGCGCAGATCAGCCCGACGGGCCACAGCAAAGCAGGGTAAAGAGTCGACCTCTAAAATCTTGGGAATAAACAGAGCCTTGCAGACTATCCTCTCAATCGCATCTAGGCAATACTTTTTAGCAGCCTCGAGTATTTCAGTCGCAAACATGAAACCATCAAGGGAGGGATCCTCTGCCAAGGTAGACGGATAGCAGAACCGAAGGAGAGCATCTAGCGTCTTGCTACCCTCCGAGACGGTCACGACGGGTAATCCATCCTTGGTCTCCTCATCTGGATCGGCCCCTTCAGAAGGCTGCGGAAGACCAAACATGGTTTCGAAAACTGGTGACGCAAGGGAGAGGAAGAGCCTGAACACCCGAAAGTCGATATTATCAGAGGAGCGCAAGATAATATCAGCTTGTGGATGATCAAAGGGGGATGCAGCATATGAAAGGGTAGCGGGAGAGGCAGACATGGCTTCGTATTAGAATCTATCGGGTTGAGTGCATCAAGAGTGCGCTCTTACAGAGGGGAGGACACAAACCTAGGCGGTGGTTCCAATGAGCGGATGCCGGTAACCATCATAGGTGCCCATCTTTTATACAAGCAACGGGTGAACGAATACGCACCCCCATCATTCCGTTCGTCTAGAGCTAAACCTCTCGGATTGCCGATGCGGAAATATCTGCAGACGAGTTAGTAAAGACCTGCCCAACACTTCAGTTTTTACGTTCGCAATTCCGAAGGACGAGTTTCTTAGGTGGCCCTTGGGATGCCGATGCCGTTCAAGGTTGAAGCATTCCTGATCGCAAGAGGGAAGCCTCGCCACCCCTCCGTTGTTCCGCCTGGCCTTCGAGATGTATATGTGATTTCACGATGCGGCCCTGCGAGCCGATGGTCTGCGACTTCCTTAGCAAATATCGTGCACCAATGACCAACCCCATTCTCCTTTTTTTTAAATACATCCGGCCCTACCAGTGTTCTTTTACGGTGTACCATTCTAGACCTTGGCTCGATCAGGCTCCTTTTCACCTGGCGGGTGGGCGACTTGCTAGTAAATAGTAGTTAAGGAAAGTTCCGAGGGGCCATACACAAATTGAAACCCACCAACCTTGAGCAAATGCTATGTGCCACTGTCCGCGCAAGACTTTGCGGCGCTCCTCAAGGTTCCGAGACAAGCTCACCAGTGTGTTCAATCCCAACAAGATCGGATGGCGAGTCTCGCCACGTCCAACGCCTTAATGGATTGATTGAGAGCCTTAGTGATCGACAAGTAGAACCGTTCGTGGACAGTGATGATAGTGTCCCTTAGACAATGAGATCCCACTGTCAGAAGTTCCTGTACGGCCCATGCCTAGCTCCGGCGATAAACATTGAAGAAGTCAAGACAGTCGGTGTAATTCAGGAATTCGATCCCCTCGGTCAGAAACAAACGGCTCGCGGAGTGAATGCTTCGCTGTGAGCCGCAGTATGAGTCCTTCAGACCAGCCCGATGTGTGAAAGCAAAACGGTGTAAGGGATAGAGCTCGTAAATCAACTTTGTGACAGAGTCAAGACTCAAGAGAGTGCTTGTTTGTGCCCCGAATACATCTGTTGCGACATCCTTGAAATTTGTGAGGGAAGGAACCCTGTCGTGGTACACAGATAGCAGAAGCCCATGATGACATGTGAAGTCGTGTTACTCTCCGAGCCGTGTACAACAGGTAGGCCATAGGCCATCACTTGCCCCAATCTTCTCAGTGGGAGGCTGTGGCCCGTGGGAGAGGAAACTTTTGTATTGAAATCAATGTCACAGTCCGAGGAGCGCAAGACCACATCTGCTCCTAACGATCAGAAAGGAGGGAAGCATAGTGTGACTGGGACAAACATGACTTGGTTATTCTTATGAGTGAGGTGATATGTTGAATACTCGACACTGATCTTTTGTTGTGAAGCGATGCTAGAACCTGTCTTATATTTACTAGGAGGCAATAGCTGTTAATTGTTAGTTGGATTCCCTTGGTACGAAACGGGAAGCTGTTGATAGATTTTTGCAAGCGACGGTCTGGTGAACAAGCACTTCCCCGTTGTTTCACTCGTCCTTCAATATTGTGGAGGTCACTGTTATCATACCAAACGATGAAGTGATAAAGTGTTGGAGGTAAACGTTAAACATGGGTCACCTTTAAAACAAGAAGAAAGTGGCAGACATATCTGAGCATCGGACAGTCAACATACAATGTAACAAGGTAAAATGTCAGGAACAGAAGACAGAAGAGTAACACGAGTAAGAAAGGGAGAAAAGACGGTAGTTTAAAGCGAGGCGGAATAATGTCATTTGATGACGCCAGAGATACTTCGATGTATGGGCCAGCATGAACAATTAGGAGAGAAGGCGGTGACAGGAATGCCGCGTTCCTTACACTTGCAGGTCGTTAAAATCTTAGCTGTAACCGGATCTGCGACAATGATGCAGTGGTTGACAACTCGCAAATGGGATGGAACTCACCTTTGCGGTTACCTCCTCAATTTTGTTTGTAAAGAGGGTCACAAACTCTTGGATGCCTCCTGATATCACGGGTGAGCAGCGTGAGCACTGATATTGTGCACGAAATTTTCGTATGGCCCCTTCAGCCCCCTTTTCTACGGTTTGAGCGCATGGCCTGTCTCTAATTTCCATGAATGTATTATCCATGAACTCTGCCCACCACGAGGCTACCTCGTTCCCAGAAAGTAGATACTTGCTTGAACGTGCCACTGGAGACCCGGCGTGAGGCGACCTGGAGTAAGACAACCCGGCGTGAGACGACTCGCACCCAAACATCCAGCTGATGGCACTGGACTGTTGGAAGTGATTTTCAACCCAACCCAGGTTGCTCTGGAGCGCTAGAACGGCATTTGCACAGTCTTTGTGATAAGTAAGCAGCGCAAGAAGGTCGGTAGAGGAAATGAACTGGATTCCCTCAAACAATGCTGGAATGAGTGGCTCTCTCAGCGAATACTTGGCCGCTAGCGCACATTGCTCGTGCAGATCAGCCCGACGGGCCACAGCAAAGCAGGACAAAGAATCAACCTCCAAAATCCTGGGAGTAAACAGAGCCTTGCAAACTATCCTCTCAATCGCATCTAGGCAATACTTTTTAGCAGCCTCGAGTATTTCGGTTGCAAACATGAAACCATCAAGGGAGGGATCCTCTGCCAAGGTAGACGGATAGCAGAACCGAAGGAGAGCATCTAGCGTCTTGCTACCCTCAGAGACGGTCACGACAGGTAATCCATCCTTGGTCTCCTCATCTGGATCGGCCCCTTCAGAAGGCTGTGGAAGACCAAACATGGTTTCGAAAACTGGTGACGCAAGGGAGAGGAAGAGCTTGAACACCCGGAAGTCGATACTATCGGAGGAGCGCAAGATAATATCTGCTTGTGGATGATCAAAGGGGGGTGCAGCATATGAAAGGGTAGCGGGAGAGGCAGACATGGCTTCGTGTTAGAATCTATCGGGTTGGGTGCATCAAGAGTGCGCTCTTACAGAGGGGAGGACACAAACCTAGGTGGTTCCAATGAGCGGATGCCGGTAGCCATCATAGGTGCCCACCTTTTATACCACAAGCAACGGGGTGAACGGATACGCATCCCCATTATTCCGCTCGTCTATAGAGCTGAACCTCTCGGATTGCCGATGCGAAAATAGCTGCAGACGATTTAGTAAAGACCCGCCCAACCTTTCAGTTTTTACGTTCGCAGTTCCGATGGACGAATTTCTCAGGTGTAAGGGTGGCCCTTGGGATGCCGATGCCGTGCAAGTTTGAAGCATTCCTGATCCTGAGAAGAAAGGCTTGCCACCACCCCTCCGTTATTCCGCCTGGCCTTCGATGTGTTCACGATGCGGCCCTGCGAGCCGAAGATCTGCGACTTCCTTAGCAGATATTGTGCACCAATAACCAACCCCATTCTCCATTTTTTACATCCGGCCCTACCAGTGTTTATATACGGAGTAACTTACCAGGAAATGGCTCGATCAGGCTCCTTCTCACCTGACGCGTGCCAGGCGACCTGCTAGTTATGGAAAGTTTCGAGGAGTTATACACGAATTGAAACCCACCAACCTTGAGTAAATGATATACGTGCACACAGTCCGCGCAGGGGTGTTCCTCAAGGTCCCGAGACAAGCTCACCGCTGTATTCAGTCCCAACACGATCGGATGGCGAGTCTCGCCACGTCCAACCCCTGAATGGATTGATTGAGAGCCTTAGTGATCGACAAGTAGAACCGTTCGTGAACAGCGATGATAGTGTCCCTTAAAGCAAGAGATTCCACTGCCAGAAGTACGGCCCATGCCCAGCTCTGGCGGGAAAAAAAGTTAAGGCAGTCGGTGTAATCCTCAGTCAGCAACGACCGGCTGGTGGAGTGAATGCTTCGCTATGAGCCGAAGTACTCCTTCAGACCAGCCCGATATGTGATAGCAACACGGTGTAAGGGATAGAGCTCACAAATCAACTTTGTGACGGAGTCAAGAGAGTGCTTGTTTGCGTCTCGAATACATCTGTTGCAACGTCCTTGAAATCTGTGAGGGAAGGAACCCTGTCGTGGTACACGGATAGCAGAAGCGCATGATAGCATGTGAAGTCGTGTTACTCTCCGAGACGCGTACGACGGGCCACTGTAGTCTGTAGGTCATCACTTGTTTCCAAATTCCAGTTGTTTCCTCGTCTCCATTTTCACCTTCAGGGCCCGGGAGCTGTGGCCCGTGGGAGACCGACAAGAGTAAATTTTTGTACTAATCTGAAATCAATGTTGTCCGAGGAGTGTAAGATCACATCTGCTTCCGGATGATCAGAAAGGAGGGAAACATAGTATGACTGGGATATAGGAGGGGCAGACATGACGTCGTTATTTTTATGAGTGAGGTGATATGGTGAATACTCGACATGATATCTTTTGTTGTGAAGCGATGCTAGAACCTGTCTTATAGGAGGTAATAGAGCGCTGCCAGGTTAGCTGGATCCCCTTAGCGGGAAACGGGGAGCTGCTGGTGACCATAATAGATGTCCATCATTTTTGCAAGCGAGGGCGTATGTATTGTTTCACTCGTCCTTCAACAATATTGTGGAGGTCACTGTTATCACATCAAACGACAAAGCAGTAAAGTGCGGGGGGTAAACGTTAAACATGGGTGCACCATTATGTAAAACAAGACATATCTGAGCATCAGGCAGTCGACATACAATGTAACAAGGTGAAATGTCACAGAAGACAGAAGAGTAACACGAGTAAGAAAGGAAAAAGACAATATTGCAAAGTAACGCGAAAGAATGACACCAGAGATATTTTGATGTATGGACCGCGCTCCTTACACCAGAAGGTCGTTAAAAGCTCAGCTCTAACTGAATCTGTGACAATAATACAGTTTTATTTAGTGGTTAACAACTTGCAAAGGGGATGGGACTCACCTTTGCAGTTACTTTCTCCATTTCGTTTGTAAAGAGTGTCACGAACTCTTGGATGCCTCCTGATACCACGGATGGGCAGCGGGAGCACTGATATTGTGCACGAAACTTTCGTATGGCCTCTTCAGCCCCCCTTTCTATGGTTTGAACGCATGGCCTGTCTCTGATTTCCATGAATGTTTCATCCATAAAGTCTGCCCACCACGAGGCTACCTGACCCCCCAAAAGGGAATACTTGCTTGAACGTGAACAAGACCCGCATGAGGGGTGGGGGCCGCCGAACATGGGGGAGGGGGAGGGGGGGGAAGACGACCCGCACCCAAACATCCAGTTGATGGCACTAAACTGTTGGTAGTGATTTTCAATCCAACCTAGGTTACTCTGGAGCGCTAGACCGGCATTTGCACAATTTTTGTGATAAGTAAGTAGCGCGAGAAGGTCAGTAGAAGAAATGAACTGGATTCCCTCAAACCTTGCTGGAATGAGTGGCTCTCTGAGTGAATACTTCGCCGCTAGCGCACATTGCTCGTGCAGATCAGCTCGACGGGCCACGACAAAGCAAGATAAAGAGTCGACCTCCAGAATCTTGGGAATAAACAAAGCCTTGCAAACTATCCTCTCAATCGCATCTAAGGAATACTTTTTAGCAGCCTCGAGTATTTCGGTTGCAAACATGAAACCATCAAGGGAGGGATCCTCTGCCAAGGTAGACGGATAGCAGAACCGAAGGAGAGCATCTAGCGTCTTGCTACCCTCCGAGACGGTCACGACAGGTAATCCATCCTTGGTCTCCTCATCTGGATCGGTCCCGTCAGAAGGCTGTGGAAGACCAAACATGGTTTCGAAAACTGGGGACGCAAGGGAGAGGAAGAGCTTGAACACCCGGAAGTCGATATTATCGGAGGAGCGCAAGATAATATCTGCTTGTGGATGATCAAAGGGGGATGCGGCATATGAAAGGGTGGCGTGAGAGGCAGACATGACTTCGTGTTAGAATCTATCGAGCTAAGTGCGTCAGGAGTGCACTCTTACAGAAGGGAGGACACAAACCTAGGTTGTGGTTCCAATGAGCGGATGCCGGTAACCATCATAGGTGCCCACCTTTTATACAAGCAACGGGTGAACGAATACGCACCCCCATCATTCCGTTCGTCTATAGGGCTGAACCTCTCGGATTGCCGATGCGGAAATATCTGCAGACGATTTAGTAAAGACCCGCCCAATCGTTCAGTTTTTACGTTCGCAGTTCCGACGGACGAGTTTCTTAAATTTAAGGGTGGCCCTTGGGATGCCGACGCCGTTCAAGTTTGAAGCATTCCTGATCCTGAGGAAAGCCTTGCCACTACCCCTCCGTTATTCCGCTTGTCCTTCGATATGTATATGCGATTCCACGATGCGGCTCCGGCAGTGATCTGCGATTTCCTTGGCAGATAATGTCCAACTCGTTTTCATTTTTTATACATCCGGCCTTCCATTACAGAGTATCATTCCAGGCAATGGTTCGATCAGACTCCTTCTCACCTGACGCGTGGGCGAATTGCTAGTAAATGGTAGTTATGGAAGGTTTCGAGGGGCTATACACAAATTCAAATCCCACAGACCTTGAGTAAATGCTACACGTGCACACAATCCGCGCAAGACTTAACGGTGTTCCTTAAGGTTCCGAGACAAGCTCACCACTGTGAGCAATCCCAGCACGATCGAATCCAATTTCAGGATGAGCCAGCCACGTTGGAAATGCTCGCTGCTGAAATGAATTGGTCATGCAGTATATCTCCCGCGGACCGTTTAGTGATGCACCAATGTTGCCCACCCATGATGTTGTGGCCCACACGGTGATTTTTCGTATACAGAAGCAAGAGGCCTCTACAGACGATGGCAAGTTAGAAATATCTGATACCAGAGACTTGCAGATACCTACATAAAGCTTTTGTGTGGCAGTTGGTTTTCAGGCGTTGTAAGAGCTGCACAACCGAAATGTCACATTTAGCGATCTCCTTATTCATATTTAATGTATATCATTGCAACGAGCAGCTAGAATTCAAATGGGAACACATATGGAGGCGTCAAAGAGATCTGACAGATTACAGTGAGAGTCAGGTATGTGAACATAATAGACATGGACGTACCACAACTCCTGCGTCGATCTTACTCTTGAGTGCAGGCCAGTCGACTTCACTCATCCAAGCCAAGTCCATCTTAGATCGACGTCGAATAAATTGACAATGGTGAGGGGATGCGTTGGGCTGAGAACGGATCCATATCGAGATGCTGTCCTGGTTGTCGAATATATAGTAGGTGTTGCAAGCTAAGAGGTCTTCTAGGGGTTTGTCTACGGGAATGAGTGCTTCGTGGTATATCTGCCCTTCTTGAGATCTGAGGATGTTAATTGTGTATGTTATTCTTGAATGATCATAGGGCAGGGAGGGAGGGCAGACAGTAGTCCCACCCGACTCAGAGTCTGAGTCGCACGACTCGTGGTCTACTGCACGATAGGAGTCAAATGGAAATACGTCAGGGGGCGTCAGATAAATCTAGTTTTATACAAGGTATCAGCGGGTGGCGAGGTAGAGGAGGGCAATACCAGCATTACTATG
This sequence comes from Scleroderma bovista, assembly GCA_037178675.1. Lineage (NCBI taxonomy): Eukaryota > Fungi > Basidiomycota > Agaricomycetes > Boletales > Sclerodermataceae > Scleroderma > Scleroderma bovista. The sequence goes on from JAYMGJ010000488.1 coordinate 123,694, forward strand.
CCACCTACCGCCGCATCTTCTTCTATATAGGCGTCGAGACCCATGTTGTCAACCTGGCTGACCCACGACTGCCACTGACAGCCCCTGATAGTCTGGAAGAGCCGCGCATGATAGGGGCCGAACATGATCCAGATGGAGACGCCGTTCTCTTGGTGGTCAAACATGGAGGCCGCATTAGCGGAAAAGATGGTAGTGGGATGTATGGTTATGGGGAAGATGCCCGTTCCAGACGTGCGTTTGGCGTAACAGATGGAGATGGAGTATGTGGGCTCGCCTGTCATAGTGGGTGATTGGAGCGTTTCCGTAGGAGACATGCGTTCCTCCTTTACTATTGGGTACCTAGTGGTATTTATTGTGTCAGTTTCTCCTGGCCACATTCTCAAGAAGGGGTGCAAGTAATCGTTCGGAGGACCAAGTTGATGGAAGTTACGGGAACTCAGTTGTGCATTACATATGAATTGTGCTTGTTTGCACCCGCCAATAATTACAGTAAATGCCACACATCAAGTCATTCACTTCGCAAGACTAGCCTGAAGCCAGTGATAAAACGCAATCCAGGTGCGTAACAGCCATGCACTCATGGATCAGTCGAGCCCAGTCCCCTACTCGCTAACGACTACTGAAGTTGTTGTATTGCACAGTACGAAAAAGAGATCATATGTTACAAACAAATTTGTTCAGCTAGTAGTACCTACCGCATTGGCGCCTTTCACCAAACCTGTAGTTTTTTTATGGTTGCGAGATCCATACACATTCCTCGTTCTTTATCCGTATGCACCTGCGCACTCAGTCTCTTCATGTCTGCTTTTCGACCATTCCACTAGTTTTTTAGCGGTTGTTGGTCGTGTCTTGGTCGTGCCAGCATATTGAATGGGGACACACTTATAGGAAGACGCGCCATACGTCCCTCTGCCGTTGTCAGTTCTACCCGAACCTGGGTAGAGATGTGAATGTACTGAAGATAGCCAAGGAACCCTACAACTTGCAACTTGACTTGCAAGAAGCTGACCATATCATACAAGGCCTGGTAGACGCTCATGGCAGGCACCAATGGGGATACACAGAGTGCCCCCAACATTCCGGGATACAGAAAGCGACCGTCTGCCAAGCTTTGCAGATGCTGGCAATGAAAAACTGAGATAACAGCACGTTGTTTAGAGGGGATGCTTGGATAGCATGGAGAAAGATCGATGCCAGGAGCTCTCTCGGAAGACGTGAAATGGGTGAGAGTTGGGGTTGTGGTCTCGAGCGACAAGACAGATGTGGCTGCACCGTCAAGGAGGGCATGAGTGTGCTTGCGTCAAACGTCCGCTTGGGATAGGGACTGCTTCGCAGCTGTTTCCTGCTACGTCCACGTCTGATCTAAATAACATGGTCCATAATTTAAACTGAGTGTCGTTGGGATGACATACCTGGACGCAAATCTCGGGCTTGTCGGTGGAGAAATCTCCCACAGTACCTGCAATCTATACTTATCAATCACTGATCTCAGAGCAGGATAGATGACGTACGTGCTGTGTAGGGGGAAGCCGCCGTTGTCGGTATCGATACTGCCACTGCCTCACTGCCGTAGTTCATTCGTATTATTCCGTAGTACAGTGGGCATTACTCTGCTCGGGGGCGACGGCCACCAGAGTCATGATCAGTACACGTAGACGGCTCGGTACATGTCTCGCAAAACTTGCGGGTCCATCTGTGACATGCAGCCAGTTCGTAATAAGAATAAGCGCCGCTCTTGTGTGCGATGTATTAAGTGCAGTACTCTCAGAAAGTCAACAGCCATGCGAGGACTGAGCCTATCAAGTATTTCTTTGCAGCCAGGAGTTCCAGGCCACTTTGTACAAGGTAGAGTTTTCCAGGGGGACGGGGAGCAGCCAGATTTGAATGCCGCAGTTGGTGACGGGAAATACATTTCCTTGATCGAGCTGCGTTTGAGGCCGTGCTTGAGCTTGAGTTCCTGGACAAATTCATCGTGGCTCCATTTCATGACAACCCCGGAAGAAGCTTGGATCATTGGCAAGGACACCGCGCCAGTCCGCCCATTTTTCCCGCCCCAACACCATGCAAAGATGCTTTGGTCGTTCGACATGCGGATGACGTCAAGCTGAAGACACTGAAATGGAAGAAAGCATTTCAGCGGCTTCAGCTTATCAGCATAGTCACCATCCAGCAGACCCAACAAGGAATAGGCTGTCTTTGACTTGAGTCGTCGTCCAATAAGTAGCCCACGACAAAATTTGAGCAACGCAGGGTCGATCAAGTTGAGGAAAGTCCCTCCGTCAGGAACATGAGTGATGTTGACCAAGGTGGCCACGAGTGTCTTCTGACACGTACTGCCACAAACGCAGCATGACGGAGGTGGACACATCCGCCGGCAACTGCTCCTGTGCGGTGTAAAGTTGTCCGTGAGCAAAGGGATCAATACGGATATCAACAGCGCTGCGTTCCAGAGTTACATAAACCTTGACATTGAAAGCAGTAGCATAGGCGAGACGAAGGGGGAATTGTTTGCGCACTACTGTTCAATTGGAACGAATGACATTGAAGGAAAAGGTGGTGCGAGAAATACAGTGGACAGAATCGTTATCCAATAATAGAACTTCGGCGAAATGACGATGAAGAACTATGATTCGGATGCGAGTGTTGCGTGCTAAACCATTTGGAACGGACAGATTGCGTGTTGATGAGGAGGCACACCAGGGTGGGTGAGCATTGCAAAATACTCTGGGGTTGTTCTGGGACGTCGAGCGGTGGTTGGTCGGCTTCAGGAAACATTTGAACCTTGAAGTTGATATGTAAATGAAAGGAGTATGGTTATGGTTTATTGAAGGTACTCACGAAAATCCCTGGTCAATCTGTCAAGAATCTTATCGTTGAATTCAAATGTACCAGCACATTGCAAGGGGACAAAAACGCACACTGAAAACAAATGCGAGCGTCAGGTAGAACCGTGGAGGAAACGGAAAGTCAATGATTTCGTCGATATCATTGGTCCTGGTTAATAGAGGCAGCGCACATCGTTGTCCGGAAATACTACAATCGCAGTGTCTTGTTTGTCATTTGTAGTAGAGAAGATAACTAAGGGTGGTGTTGGCTTTGAACACGCGAAAGAGCTGTATATTGGCCATGTGCGAAGGTCGAAAGCATGGCCATGGCTAATGTGAGACCTTGGAAGCCATTGAAGGTAGTCGCTACACAACGCGAAGAGGGAATTGCCTTCATGCATTTGGTTGCTTTGGAGCAAACGGACTTCAAGCAAGCGACAATGAAGAACTGAAATAATGCCTCTTATCCGCAGACATGAATTGGATGCTGTCAGCATCAAGACCAAGTATTCCGACGAAATTGTACACAGACGCCATGAGGAGAGATGCAAGGAGGAAGATAGTAGCAGGAAGCAGCGGCCAGCACCTACGTCACAAGAACGCACTCAGTTGAGAGATGCTGACAAAGATGATCACGTGCAGGAGCGGCTAAATCCTCACCTTGGCCCTTTACAAGGTCACTGGGATTGGAAATGTACGCTTTTTGTTCGTCATCCGCGAATATCAGTAGCTGTTAGTAAGTCTTGACGTTGTACACTTCTAATGTTATCCATCACCATGGAGATCGATGAACCCACAGACCTGGAGTGCGTTGAAGACGACTTTGAAGAGGGAGCACACGAAGAACTGGACAAGGAGATTCATGAGTGCATTTCAATAACTCCCGAAAACTTTCACGTTATGTCAGGGACTCTCCTTGCGACTATTGTTCGGCGGTCAGGAAGTGGCCTGCTCTCAAAATATCAACATATCTCTGAATGCGAAACTATCATTGGGAGCGAGCCCAGGCTCCGAGATATGTTGTTAGATGGCCCGAAGAATGGTTATAAGTCTGTGCGGCTTTTGAGTAAGGACTTGTCTGTATCCAGTGATTGCACATCTAATGACCTCATTGTAGAACTGCTTCGACCAAGTGAGTATCAATCCAAGAAATCGTAGAAATCGTACTAACATTGAGATTTTGAAGAACCTATTTTCAAGGATTCTGATCTCAAGCGCACACCACGCGGTGGGGTGTCTTTTTAATTTGACATTTTATTCACTTCTTTACTTGACTAGTTACTGAAAACGCTTGGGAAGGGAAGTATTTGGGGGATGGTGCAAACCTTCTCTGGGCTCATATTCTAGAATGCCATAACTTGCTGGGCTCATCAGATTCAAATCGAGGTTCTTATACGAAATCCTCCGCCATTGTCCAATCTTCGGGAATCGGTAAATCTCGCGCCGTCGATGAAATGAGCAAATTCCACTTCGTGATCCCTGTTAATCTAAGGGAACTTGACTCAGCCGGTATTCCTGTTTATTCATCCCAGTGTTTCCCTTCAATGCTGAATGTTCTTAATTGCAGGATATCCTCCTTCAGATGTTCCAGCACATAATTATCTCTCTGGTAGTGAGACACAAAGAGAGGCATTCCTTCGGAGCTGCTCATTCCTCCACGGGTTATTTGTTAAGACAGCTACTGTCCTGAAGGATATCAGGGAACCTATAGCCGAGAAATTTTGGGACTATATGAAGGAGGGCATGAGGTTCGGAGCCCATGGTCCAAACCGGAAGGAATTCTATGATGCCGTTGAAACCCTCGCTGAGGTATGAAACATTACTTGTTGAAATCCTCCTAGCTTACGGGATGTGTTGAAGGGTTTTTATCCCCAGTATTCGGTGTATTTTCCTTCTGAGCAGCGTCCATCGGAGAAAGGTGCGGATAGATCGTTGCTTAACACGGCCTTTCCGTTGCGTAAGCCGTTCGAAGAGCTATGCAAAGCCCTTGGGGATGAGACAGTACTTGAATTACCACCTGAGCAGCCACTGAATAAGCAACGAAAATCAAATCCCAAATCCCAAGCATCTGAGCATCCCTTGGTCGTCCTCGCATTCGATGAAGCACATATCCTGACAGAGCCACAGGACAACGGCTCATGGTCACGCTTCGGTGAGATGCGTCGTGTAGTACGAGGACTTTGTGACCTATCACTCTTCACACTCTTTCTTTCGACTTCTGGCACCCTGTTTGGGATCACCCCTACCCCAGCCACGATGCTCTTCAAAGGGGAAGATATCTTTCCATTCTGTGAGCTCGGTTTCGACAAATTTGCGAATTACTTAGACTTCAGCAAAACGGTTAAACTTTCGCAAATTACATCCGAGGAGCACTTAACATCGTACGGTCGACCATTGTGTGTGCTACATGCTTACTTTGTTCGACTCCAGCTAACATTTGCCTTAGATTCCCTCTGGAATACCAGCAGGGACAAAAGCATACATTATTCCGCTTCGCAGCCCATAAGCTGTTGGGTGGTACCAGTGAATATAAAGTTCAAGCTCTCACAGACGCGCAAAAGCTCGGGTGTCTCGCTCAACGAATCCCTATCGAATTTCTCCCCACTGTGCATGCCTTGCAAGTATCAGACTTGGAGAAGGAGCTAGTCCGTTCCCACATGCGGGTCGTTCTCAAGGTTGATCGTAGACTTGAGACCATGGTCACTGCGTCACCTTCTGAACCGGTGCTTTCAGAAGCGGCATACTTCGTGATGAGTGCCCAAGCGCAATTCATCCCTCAAGCATTTCGCGCCATTTTAAACGAGCCTGCAGTGAACAAAGGCAGGCTAGGAGAATTAATAGTGGCACTACTTTTCACCACGGCACGCGACAAGGCAGTAGGACCCGCCGATGCCTTTGGTCGACCTCCCGACAACCAGCGGTGGTGCAGCCTCACTGAACTGCTAACGTCCCTCTTCTGCACTCCCTCTGCTGCCTCTGAAGATCATGTTGACGTCGTTACTTCCCAAGGATGGCACTTCAAAGGAAAACACCCAATTCGATCCAAGCTGTCTCTGGCCAAGACATTCAAAAATAGCAAGGTCTACTTCACCCATTTCGTCAATGTTCATCAGCAGGCGCTCGTTCATGTCGAATACCTGATGCGTTTGATGGCCCGAGGCGCTGCAGTGCTATGCGCGAGTGGTCAGTCTGCTGTCGACGGCATCATCCCCTTTTTGTTCAAAGGTGATGAAATAAGATCGGACAATATCGGGGTTATCATGTTTCAAGTCAAGAACGATGCGAAATATTCCAACTCCCCACAGTTGAATCTTTTCCACGCTATGGACCCTTGCTCCCTCGGAATCCTAGGGTCTCCTGCTAATGTTCCTGTCATCCGAATCGTATTTGCTCTTGGCGCAAAAATCCCCGGGCTGTTGCTTGTGGACTATGATGCCAAGAAAGGTCACTCCAGTCTTGCGCGCGTGGAGTCTACCTGCACAGCCGAGGGAAGTTACACCACGTACGATTTTTGGGTTTCTGGCCTCTCCCCAGAGGTCTTGGTTCCAGTTGAGAATGAACCGAGTGCTTGGGACAGCATCTTGCAAGCGTCTTATTCCTGGGAAAGGATTTACTCTGATCGCCTGAAACTTCGTACGACACATCGTAGGTCCATGAACCCTGGAGTTGCAGTTAACAGTGAATTTTGGGAGAATTGGTGCAATACTGTTTCCTTGTAGATGTTTCCTTGTAGTGTGTTCTTATTTTTGTGTATGTAGCGAAATTTCCATCTTTATTGCAACCAGCGTCAACACTGGGAACGATTGTCTTCCATCGAATCTTTGGTCTGCCTTTGGGAGACTAGTCAACACTAGACGCCAGCTGGGCGGCGCACCTAGGTACTACCCTGTGAACGGACTCGCTTCACGCCCACGCCAACCTTCCCCCCGCCCATCTCACTCTACAATATGCTCTCTTCAGATCAGCACACCGTCTCTCGAGCCTCCCGGCCCCCTCCAGCCGCTCATCAAGAAGATAGAGAAAGGAGACCCAAATGACACTGTTCCACCCTGCACAAGCACATCCAGATCCGAGTTTTCCCTCAGTGCAATGAAACCATCCTACTTCAAGTAGTCAAGCCTGGCACAATCCCCGTTCAAGACCTCCATAGCAGACAACAGAAAGGGCGCAGTAAAGGAATTCAGACAACTGGTCGATCGCACTCTGATATTCACGGGTGAGTCTTGTACTGGCTGTCTCATGTATCTCGACTGTTTCTTCGCCGATTGCAGCTCGCAGGCTTCGTTCATCACCACTAAACTCCTGTTAACGCTCCCCCTTCCTTCTCCCATCAACAATATGTTCGCGTCCGATTCCCATTCGATGACTTCGCATCGACCACATCGCACCATCGCGTCCAAGGTAGGTCTCTTTGATTCTTGCCGTTCGATTGAGGCTTACAGTGGCGAATTTAGTTCTTCTTCGTCGACGTTTACATAAGTTCAATGACCTTACAGGAGCAATCTCGAGGCCTTCCAGGAGATCTGGACGACACTGGTATGTCTTGCGATAGCTGGTCTCGTTTCACGCGCTGAGTATCAGCAGCTAGCGGCGCTCCTTCAACTCGCGTTGAGTCGACGTTGCCGCCGCTCGTTGTGCCGCCCTTGCCATCTCGAACGCGCGACTCGCGGTGTCCAGGACCTCGACGGCGTGCCTCCGTGGTTGGACGGCGAACGCTCGGGCAGCTCAATTCCATGTGTTGCGGGTGAGCTTTGCGTTCTGAGCTTCACTTGACGCATTCTGACATTTTCCGGTCGTCTTCATGACGTTTCCGGTACTTGGCATGTCCGTGCGTATGCTCAAGCAGTTCAAGTGATATCCGACGGCATTTTACTGGTTTTCAGTCCGTCTTGCAGTGCTACTTACTAAGTAAGTTTGGCGGTTTCAACTTCGTTCGGTGCATTGAATTCTGACGACTGGTAGCGTGGTTTTAGTCGTTGTCATGACCTGCACAGTGCGTGGAACATCCATGTGCATACTCAATGCGTTTGCAAAACTCCTAGCGCTATCGGACTCCCATACGCACCCTCGTGCCCCAACGCGTGCGTCCACGTTCGTGGCACTCGATCAACGCAGTTGCGAGTGCTTGTAACTCGATCAGGGTACCCCCACAGCGTACGCACGTACGCTGCTGCTGCACAGCCAGCCGCCTCGATTTCCTTAACGCCTACCAGCTTCCGTCGCTCGTTTGAACCGTCCGTATGCTAAATTGACGCGTTCTCGTCACCGTTCGAGTTCCTTGCACTACTGCTCGCACATCATACCAGCTCCCCCTCGAGCGGCGCGCTGTGCGCTTTAGGTACGTCTCTCCTTCCCTTGATCGTCTTTACAGTAAAATTCCGCTTGTTTGAGCCACTGTGGGCCTTTGCATGCCATCGCGTCGCCGTCATCGACCTCACAGGCCCTTGTTTCTGGATCTCCACAACCTCCTTCGGCATCTCGACCACCTTATTCGTGCCCTCTGCCGTTACGATGATGCTCCCTGCTTGTGCTCGAGTACCTCGCCTGCTCTTGGCAACCCTCTTGACGTTCTCGGCTCCTCAACCATCATGGTCGGTTGTTCGAATGGTAAGTCTTATTCGACTTCTGACAGCCAACTTGTCTCGGGAGTCCCACTCTTCCTGGCTAGAGCCTCCCTGTGTAACCACCACCTTTCCATATGCAGCTCGTCTTCTCGGATGTCATTGATATATTGGATGAATTCGTCGTGACCCACCAGCTCCATTCTATCACAATACGCGAATAAGCTCGGGTGATGTGCAAGGGTACTGCCAGACTGCTGGATTTCTATGTTGCGATTCCGTGCAAGATGCGCGGATGACCTTCAGTTGAAGACGGTAAAATCCTTTCTTCCCCTCCTCATGATCTCCCATGTGATTAATGGGATCAGACAATAAGTCTAGTAGGACTGACTGCCTTCCCTCACATTGAGAGCGTCGTTGCTGCTGAGTTCAGCCGGGCGCAAATGATGGAACAACTACAACCGGCAGACGAACGCACAGCATGACTCGGTGGACGCCCATCCGGCGGCTAACGCTGCTTATATGTTTTAGAAATAAGATATCCATGTATGGAGAGAGAAATTCGGATGACTACTGCAAAGTAGATATTTTGACCACTCCATTACTATCTAGTCTTGGGCTCCGGCATGAAGATAGTATACGCGCTAAAAATGTGGTTCCTGAGATGAACTTTGAATTTCTCCCGAACAAAGTCCGGGCTCGTGCTATTTTCACCACCTTTCGATCAACGATGCCCACCAAGGATAAGCCAGGACCACTTCCAGAGCCGGTTTCAGCCCGGTCGTCATCTAGCAGTTCGAAGAGCATCTTCATTGCGCTTATTGTGATTCTAGCGCTGCTGGCAAAGTCCACCTGGTATGGTTTTGACCGAGGCTCAATCGACAACGTCTGTTCCCAAGTCCCTGAGCTGATTCCAGAGAGGAACTATGAGCTCTGGAAGAGGCTGAGCAGCATCTACAGCACTGACTCATTCAAATTAAAGGCCGTCAACTGGCTCTCCGGTGCCATCCAGGTTCCGTAAGTTGGCACCAGTTGGCGTATGCGTGCATACACACTAACGAGCACACATTGCGCACAGCACGGAGTCCAACAACTATTTTGGTCTAGTAGGAACAGATCCGCACTGGGAGAAATTCCAGGCATTCCACGATTATCTTCTCGAGGCATTCCCCCTGGTGTATGTCAAGTTTCTGTGATGACCCAGTGGCTGAAGATCTCATCATGTGGTTCATTTTGACGGAAAGGCATGCCAAGCTTGAGCTGACCAAGGTCAATACCTATGGGCTCATATTCATCTGGAAGGGATCAGATAGCGCGTTGAAGCCACTTCTTTTGGCTGCGCATCAAGGTTGATCTGTTTCCACATGGATGATAAGTATACGTCTAACTGCCGTTTTTGACAGACGTGGTGCCTGTAGACCCCACTACAATCGATCGATGGACCCACCCGCCTTTCTCGGGGTACTTTGATGGTATGCCCTGACCGTCTCTTCCTAAACGGCTATTCCTATTTTAAGTTCAGGAGAAACTATCTGGGGAAGGGGAAGCAATGACGACAAGAATGGTCTAATTGGTATCATGTACGTTTTCCTTGGTAAGGCATCGAAGCTGACCTGGCATGCACCGCGGGCAGGTCCGCTATAGAGACCATGCTGGAAAACGGGCACAAGCCAACACGGACTGTGGTTCTAGCCTTTGGATTCGACGAAGAATGCGGTGGACGTCAGGTAGAATTACTTCTCCCGTCTGTCTCCTGTGTATCTAAGTCTGTTATACTCAGGGCGCAAAAACTTTGGCCGTCGAACTCGAAGGGATGTTCGGTACGAATGGTTATGCTATGTTGGTCGATGAAGGATGTACGTTCTCTTTTCTCGCTCAGGCTTTCTGCTAGGGACTGACAATGTTCCGTAGCAAGCTACGGAGATAAATTTGGCCGTGTTATTGCTACTCCAGGAATCGCTGAGAAAGGATCTGTAAACATTCGTGTGGAAGTCAATACTCCTGGAGGACACTCTAGCCTTCCCCCTCCCCATACTGTGGGTAGACTCCCTGAATCATGACCCTGTGTCACTCACGCAATAATGTATCAGAGCATTGGGATCCTCGCTAAGCTTCTGGTCGAGGTCGAAGCGAATCCGTTCAATGCTCGTTTGGTGCGTCTAATTCGCGACCTCTTCGCACTCATCGCTCAAGGCAGCAGGCTCGAGGTTCACCCATGTACAAGGCCGCACAGTGTCTGGCAGCGTATTCCCCGGGCCTCCCGAAGCGCCTCAGAAAGGACATACTACGCTCTGAATACTCTGACAAAGCGCTTCGTGCCGCCGAAAAACAATTGTTCACCACTGCTACGTTCAAGGCTCTCGTCGGCACAACTCAAGCGATTGACATCATACAGGGCGGGGTGAAAGTGAATGCGCTCCCTGAACAAGCATGGGCCCTTATCAACCATCGTATATCAACAGAGAGGTGTGTCATCATCACAATTCTGAATGAGTGGCTGTAATATCTTCCCAACCAAGCTCTGTGGATGAAACAAAATCCCATGACATTAATCTACTCAAGCCGCTCGCCAACGCGTTCAACTTATCATACGTTGCATTCGGTGCTTCTATTACCGACCCGACGACTCCTGCGTACGGTCATTTGAATTTATCCCAAGCATTTGGGGGGAAGGGGCTCGAACCTGCGCCGCTTACACCTATTGATAATGCGGCACCATTTGAACTTCTGTCTGGGACGATCAAGGCGACGTTCAATTCTCACAGGGGAATGGACGGAAATGACGGCATCATTGTAAGTCCGGGTATTTCGTCCGGTACCACTGGTAAGTACTCTGCATTTTGGCTTGTATGCTTGCTTTAGCGTGATTGGTAGATAGCAAGTATTACTGGAACCTTACACCTCATATCTTTCGATATGGACACGTTCGAGCCGCAGAAGGCGAGTTGCACGGTGCCGGGATGCATACAGTCAATGAAGGTAATGTGCATTCTTATTGGTGATTGACTTTCCCACTCTGACCCTGTATTCGAATGAAGCTATCCCCGCCGACAACTTCGTGGAAATAATTCGATTCTTTACGACATTAATCCTGAATGCGGACGAATCGACGTTATTATAGACGGAGCTATGTAAAGTGTGAATGTATGTACTGCGATCCGTGATCCGCGGGGAACAGTGTGAATCTAGGACTATGGACACGAACCAAATGATTGTTGAAGCTCATGAAGATAGTCGATTGATCGTATGATCCAATTTACAACAAGCGCTCCCCGAGGACAGCAGGGGTAGAGGTGATAGACACGACAAAAATGCTCTAGACCGTCTATGAGAAAAGCTGTCGATAGGTCAGATAATGTGGCAGATCACCACATAGAGCCTGTGCGCGGGTTTTCGGGGCAGTGACAATCAGTTGTGGTCTCTCCCAGCAACTTTCCGAGGATGAGCACAACAACCAGTGGAGGAATGAAGATGCGAGCAGGAAAAATCAAAAGCCACAGTTGGACAAATGAGTTGAGAGGCTAGGCAGATGGATGAAGTAGCCAGGTGGGGGCCTCAGAGGTATTAAACATTGGTGAGACAGTTGCTGGAGGCAATAGTAGCAGTACAGGCACAAAGTTGTATGCTGGAGGGACGCAACGTAGCGGCAACAGATGTCCATGGAAACTGGTCGGATGCATTGAGGGGACACAGGGATATGCTAGGCATTTGAACCAGCATGGATATGACTGGAACCACGCGTTAACAGGGTCCATCAGTACATACCCAGCAGCCACAAAATCACCTGACTCACCCAGTTGAAGCACAAGATCGTGTGCAGACCTGTCGGATGGACTCAAGATCTACGCAGGTACACTAAATGTGCACATATGGGGGACAGTGATGTGGACAACTCGAGAATACCTGTGCAAAAGTGTCAGAAAACCCAGATTTACTACCTGTTAGAAGTCACTGCAGAGTCATACATAAGCGACCCAGAGAGACTAGGAAACCAAACAGACATGTCGGACACGTGCACATAGACGCAGAGCATTGCAAATGGCTCTAGAATACCTGCAAATGCATCAGGGTTCATCAAAATGATTGGAACTTCCAGACTTATGTACCTGCTAGAGGCGGAAGATCACTTACAGAGGGGCCACAGAAGCTCGGGAAGCTCTCGGACATGCCGGGTATGCGCAAGCACACACAAAGCATTTGGAACAATGCGAAAAAGCAGCAGAAGACATCAACATACCCAAAGGCAAGCAGAAACCGCCCAACTCACCAACTGGCACAGAAGCAAGGTAGATGGCTTGGGAAATGTTGCAGATATGTTGATCATGCGCAGGAACATGCACATCAATGAAAACAAAGCTCACCTCTAAGGCTCGAAATCAAAATGTTCAAGCATCCTGGATGATGGAGCCATGCCAGCATTAAGGAATGCACGTATACACTGCCATAAAACACTGGAGACGCAGCATTGAAAGATTGCCCTTGGACGAGTTGTTCAACGAGGCGTTTGGCATGGAGGAGGACGTTGCCGCAGAGAGCATTAAGGACGAAACGGCTTGCAATAGGGATGGCGAATGAAACATGTGGACGGCACAATCAGCGGCGACAATAGTAGATATGATATCGACTCGGAACTCAGCTCTAACGAGCAAAGCACCAAGACCGAGCCTTCCACAACAGGAATAGGCGTATGCAAAACCTACGCAACATATCCGTCAACCTCAGGTCACTCACCCGTGCCAACTCAGCCAAGTCACCGGAACAAACATATCCAGAACGGCTATATTTGAGGGGTGAAACTTCCAGGACAGGGGCGGAACAAACAGGAGTAAACGAAAGCCGGTGTATCTGCTTATACAGGCTTATACAGCTGATTCCAAAACGATACACCGCAGCAGATCGCAGCACAAAGCGGTCTATCGTTGCGAACCCAGCTGTAAGTAGACGGTATATATATATGTTTCTCTCAAACAAAGTCCTCATGGCTATTTTCACCACCTTTCGATCAACCATGCCCACCAAGGATAAGCCAGGACCACTTCCAGAGCCAGTTTCAGTCCGGTCATCATCTAGCAGTTCGAAGAACTTCTTCATTGCGCTTATTGTGATTCTAGCGCTGCTGGCAAAGTGCACCTGGTATGGTTTTGACCGAGGCTCGATCGATGACGTCTGTCCCCAGGTCTCTGAGCTGATTCCAGAGAAGAACTATGAGCTCTGGAAGAGCCTGAGCAGCACCTATAGCACTGACTCGTTCAAATTAAAGGCCGTCAACTGGCTCTCCGGTGCCATCCAGGTTCCGTAAGTCACCAGCTGGCGTATGCGTGTATAGACGCTAACGAGCACACACTGCGCACAGCACGGAGTCCAATAACTACTTTGGTCTAGTAGGAACAGACCCGCACTGGGAGAAATTCCAGGCGTTCCACGATTATCTTCTCGACGCATTCCCCCTGGTGTATGCCTTTCTGTGATGACCCAATGGCTGAGGATCTCATCATGTGGTTCATTTTGACGGAAAGGCATGCCAAGCTTGAGCTGACCAAGGTCAATACCTATGGGCTCATATTCATCTGGAAGGGATCAAATAGCGTGTTGAAGCCACTCCTTTTGGCTGCGCATCAAGGTTGGTCTGTTTCCCCATGGGTGATAAGTATGCATCTGACTACCGTTTTTGACAGACGTGGTGCCTGTAGACCCCACTACAATCGATCAATGGACCCACCCGCCTTTCTCGGGGTATTTTGATGGTATGCCCTGACCATCTCTTCCTAAACGGCTATTCCTATTTTAAATTCAGGAGAAACTATCTGGGGCAGGGGAAGCAGCGACGACAAGAATGGTCTAATTGGGATCATGTAAGTTTTCCTTGGTAATGCGTCGAAGCTGACCTGGCATGCACCGCGGTCAGGTCCGCTATAGAAACCATGCTGGAAAACGGCCACAAGCCAACAAGGACTGTGGTTCTAGCCTTTGGATTCGACGAAGAATGCGGTGGATATCAGGTAGAACTACTTCTCCCGTCTGTCTTCTGTGTATGTATCTAAGTCTGTTATACGCAGGGCGCACAAACGTTGGCCGTCGAACTCGAAGGGATGTTCGGTACGAATGGTTATGCCATGTTGGTCGACGAAGGATGTACGTTGTCCTTTCTCGCGCAGGCTTTCTGCTAGGGACTGACAATGTCTCATAGCAGGCTACGGAGATAAATTCGGCCGTATTATTGCTACTCCGGGAATCGCTGAGAAAGGATCTGTAAACATTCGTGTGGAAGTCAATACCCCTGGAGGACACTCTAACCTTCCCCCTCCCCATACGGTGGGTAGACCCTGAGTCATGAACCTGTGTCACTCATGCAATAATGTATCAGAGCATCGGGATCCTCGCTAAGCTTCTGGTCGAGGTCGAAGCGAATCCGTTCAAGGCTCGTTTGGTACGTCTAATTCACGACCTCTTCGCATCCATCGCTCAAGTCAGCAGGTTCGAGATTCGCCCATGTACAAGGCCGCACAGTGTCTGGCAGCGTATTCCCCGGGCCTCCCAAAGGGCCTCAGAAAGGACATCCTACGCTCTGAATACTCTGACAAAGCGCTTCGCGCCGCCGAAAAACAGCTGTTCACCACTGCTACGTTCAAGGCTCGCGTCGGCACCACCCAAGCGATCAACATCATACAGGGCGGCGTAAAAGTGAATGCGCTCCCTGAACAAGCATCGGCCATTATCAATCATCGTATATCAACAGAGAGGTGTGTCATCGTCACAATTCCGAATGAGTGGCTGTAATATCTTACGAACCAAGCTCTGTGGAGGAAACAAAATCCCGTGACATTAATTTACTCAAGCCACTCGCTAATGCGTTCAACTTATCATACGTTGCATTCGGTGCTTCTATCACTGACCCGACGGCTCCTGCGTATGGTCATTTGAATTTATCCGACGCATTTGGGGGGAAGGGGCTCGAACCTGCGCCGCCTACACCTATTGATAACGCGGCACCATTTGAACTTCTATCTGGGACGATCAAGGCGACGTTCAATTCCCACAGGAGAATAGACGGAAATGATAACATCATTGTAAGTCCGGGTATTACGTCCGGTAACACTGGTAAGTACCCTGCATTTGGTTTGTATGCCTGCTTTACCGTGATCGATAGACAGCAAGCACTACCGTAACCTTACACCTCATATCTTTCGATATGTTCATCGTCGAGCCGTCGAAGGCGGGGCCAAGCTGCATACAGTCGACGAAGGTAATGTGCACTGGCATTGGTGATGGATTTTTCCTCTCTGACCCTGTATTCGAATGAAGCTATCCTCGCCGACAACTTTGTGGAAATAATTCGATTCTTTACGACGTTAATCCTGAATGCGGACGAATCGATGTTATTATAGACGGGGCTATGTAGAGCTCATGTCCAATTTACAACAAGCGTTCCCTGAAGACAGCCGGGATGGAGGTGGTAGGTACGACAAGAATGCTGCAGGCTAGTGCAAGTCGGATACTAGCCTGGTGATCAGACCGTCTATAAGGCAAGCTGTCTGTTATGAACTTCTACTTTCTTGGGTCTGTGCACGCTGCATAGCTAATATCTAATACGTATACGGTATATTATTATCATGATAGTGCCAGCGGCAGTGTCCTCCTTCTGCACGGGACTGATGATCTTGTCATCTCCTCGCCTGAGCATCTTTCATATTTACTGTAATTTCTTTGTCTACTGTAGGTTTGCTCCCTGTTGTAGGTTTGCCCTCTGTTTGTGCCGGCGAGGTCTTGTTGACCTTTGTCGTACCGTAGTCGGCCGTCATATTAGTTCATTTCATCTCAGTGTGTTCACTTTTTGTGAGTGATGTCATCATCTATGTGCCAACGATCTTGCTGTAAATTTGTCGTCTGTCCTTCCTCCTTCCGTCTGGCTTCATGGCTGTCACCGAAGCGCTACTGCAGGCCACGCTCGAGTTTAAATTGCAGCACTGTCGGCGTCCACCGCGTTATGATGTGCCAATCCGTCCGCCAGTAAGTTATGGCTGTTTCCGAATCAAATATTTGGTGGTCTGCTTTCTCATCCGTTTAAGTGTCCTGCTGAACTCAGCAGTGCTGACAGACGGCGGTACCGTCAAGCTTTTCTGCTCGACCATAGCTTGACCACTCCATTTCCAGTAGTAGCAACATGGTCTCGCTATAGCACCTGACCACCGCCGTCCCACTCCGTTGAGTATATGTCTAAGAGCACAGTACAACGAAAGAACTGCAATGGCCAGCGCAAATGCACACTGCACAGCATGACGTATTGGACGCCATAGCCGCTGGCTCAATCAGTGTATATTTATAGAATTTCTCCCGAACAAACTCGAGGTTCATGGCTACTATTTCCATCACCTTTTGATCAACTATGCCCACCAAGGATAAGCCAGGACCACTTTCAGAGCCGGTTTCAGCCCAGTCATCATCTAGCAATCCGAAGATCTTCATTGCGCTTATTGTGACTCTGGCGCTACTGGCAAAGTGCACCTGGTACGGTTTCGACCGAGGTTCAATTGGTGACGTCTGTCCCCAGGTCTCTGAGCTGATTCCCGAGAAGAACCATGAACTCTGGATGAGCCTGAGCAGCATTTACAGCGCCGACTCGTTCAAATTAAAGGCCGTCAACTGGCTCTCCGGTGCCATCCAGGTTCCGTAAGTCACTAGCTGACGTATGCGTGTATACACATTAACGAGCACGCACTGCGCACAGCACGGAGTCCAACGATTACTTTGGTTTAGTAGGAACAGATCCGCACTGGGAGATATTCCAGGCGTTCCACGATTATCTTCTCGACGCATTTCCCCTGGTGTATGTCTTTCTGTGACTGAAAATCTCATCATGTGGTTTATTTTGACAGAAAGGCATGCCAAGCTTGAGCTGATCAAAGTCAATACCTATGGGCTCATATTCATCTGGAAGGGATCAAATAGCGTGTTGAAGCCACTCCTTTTGGCTGCGCATCAAGGTTGGTCTGTTTCCCCATGGATGGTAAGTATGCATCCGACTGGCGTTTTTGACAGACGTGGTGCCTGTAGACCCCACTACGATCGATCAATGGACCCATCCGCCTTTCTCTGGGTACTATGATGGTATGCGCTGACCATCTCTTCCTAAATGGTTATTCCTATTTGAATTCAGGAGAAACTGTCTGGGGAAGGGGAAGCAGCGACGACAAGAACGGTCTAATTGGTATCATGTAAGTTTTCCTTGGTAATGCATCCAAGCTGACTTGACATACACCGCGGGCAGGTCCGCTATAGAGACCATGCTGGAAAACGGGCACAAGCCAACACGGACTGTGGTTCTAGCCTTTGGATTCGACGAAGAATGTGGTGGACATCAGGTAGAATTACTTCTCCCGTCTATCTGCTGTGTATCTAAGTCTGTTATACGCAGGGCGCACAAACGTTGGCCGTCGAACTCGAAGGGATGTTTGGTACGAATGGTTATGCCATGTTGGTTGATGAAGGATGTACATTGTCTTTTCTCGCGCAGGCTTTCTGCTAGGGACTGACAATGTCTCATAGCAGGCTACGGAGATAAATTCGGCCGTGTTATTGCTACTCCGGGAATCGCTGAGAAAGGATCTATAAACGTTCGTGTGGAAGTCAATACCCCTGGAGGACACTCCAGCCTTCCCCCTCCCCATACAGTGGGTAGACTCCCTGAGTCATGAACAGGCTGTGTCACTGATGCAACAATGTATCAGAGCATCGGGATCCTCGCTAAGCTTCTGGTCGAGGTCGAAGCGAATCCGTTCAAGACTCGTTTGGTACGTCTAATTCACGACCTCTTCGCATCCATCGCTCAAGTCAGCAGGTTCGAGATTCGCCCATGCACAAGGTCGCGCAATGTCTGGCAGCGTATTCCCCGGGCCTCCCGAAGCGCCTCAGAGAGGACATCCTACGCTCTGAATACTCTGACAAAGCGCTTCGTGCCGCCGAAAAACAACTGTTCACCACTGCTGAGTTCAAGGCTCGCATCGGCACCACCCAAGCGATCGACCTCGTACAGGGTGGCGTGAAAGTGAATGCGCTCCCTGAACAAGCATGGGCCATTATCAACCATCGTATATCAACAGAGAGGTGTGTCATCATCACAATTCTGAATGAGTGGCTGTAATATCTTCCCAACCAAGCTCTGTGGATGAAACAAAATCCCGTGACATTAATTTACTCAAGCCACTCGCTAATGCGTTCAACTTATCATACGTTGCATTCGGTGCTTCTATCACCGACCCGATGGCTCCTGCGTACGGTCATTTGAATTTATCCGACGCATTTGGGGGGAAGGGGCTCGAACCTGCGCCGCTTACACCTATTGATAATTCGGCACCATTTGAACTTCTGTCTGGGACGATCAAGGCGACATTCAATTCCCACAGGGGAATAGACGGAAATGATAACATCATTGTAAGTCCGAGTCTTACGTCCAGTAATACTGGTGAGTACCCTGCATCTGGCTTGTATGGCCATTTTAGCGTGATTGGTAGATACCAGACATTACTGGAATCTTACACGTCATATCTTTCGATATGTTCATCGTCGAGCCGTCGAAGGCGGGGCCAAGCTGCATACAGTCGATGAAGGTAATGTGCACTCGTATTGGTGATGGAATTTTCCTCTCTGACCCTGTATTCGAATGAAGCTATCCTCGCTGACAACTTTGTGGAAGTAATTCGATTCTTTACGACGTTGATCCTGAATGCGGACGAATCGACGTTATTATAGACGGAGCTATGTAAAGTGTCAATGTATGTACTGCGATCCGCGATCCGAGGGGAACACAGCCTGAATCCACACAAACCAAATGATTGTTGAAGCCCATGAAGATAGTCGATTGATCATATGGTCTAATTTACAACAAGCGCTCCCCGAAGACAGTAAGGGTGGAGGTGATAGGCATGACAAGAATGCCGCAGACCGTCTACGAGGCAAGGTGTCGATAGGTGGAGCATGAGCCCAACAACCAGTCACGATACTTGGGTGATGGCCAGAGCTTGGACATCATGGCAGGCTCAGGAACTAGATCTATAAGATGTTTGTCTGACCGTGCCATTTGATTCAGGCATTGTGTATCCCCTGCCACATGAATGAAACACGTTCAACTATGATACATGTTCATCAGAAGTTGGTATCGAATCTGCCAGCATACCCACACTCACAAACATAATACTAGTATCGTAACAACAACATTATGCAAAAAAAAGACATCAGCCAGTCATCATATGGAATTCAAAGATGCCGACGCAGCATCCGATGCAACATGGTAACCGTGATGGCCATTGCCCGATAACCGCAACGTCAACACTCTGTCATCAGACACCATTAGAATCTCACCCCCGCAACTCGGGGGCACCCCTCTCAGTGGATACTGTGGCCCAGGACTTGGACCGGGGAACACTGCGGGTGCTGGTGGTGAAGGCTGAGCCGGAGGTCCGTAAGCTGGAGGTCCCGGAGGTCGACCGTAGGCGGGCGGGGGTGGTGGCTGCTGCTGGTATGGGTGATACCCCTGTTGTTGTGGGTAATACGCGCCTTGATGTACGTTGGCCATGTGGGACGCCGAGGGCGGTGTATCTGCAAACAAGAGTCGGAGGTTGTTGCCCTGGATGACTTGCGACAAAAGACCCGTTTCTACATGTCGGATCTCGACAAAGGTAGGCTCAAAAGCGAGAACATAAGGGAAATGAAGTGCTATGGTCGTGATCAGTTCCGTCAATGTTATATCGACCTAGCATGTACTGGACTCACCAATGCCAGTTGGCGATCCTTCCCAGTGAACTATGAACTCTGGTCGAGACCGCCACCCGTTTTTATTAACATAGAAAGCAAACTCTGCAATAGAATCCATGAGCTGGAGGCGATTTCACGATTAAGGGAGATGAGCGCACCGTCATAACACAGTAAAAATTCATTATCGATGCGATATATAGCCATGGGTCGCAAGTTCTCTCGTTTCCTCACGAACTCGAGCGACTCGTCAGACGGATCAAGAAGACCCTGGGTGTCCAGACTTTCCAGGTCAACAATCTCGAAGCCTTTCGAACACCCCACACAAAGCTTCGTTTTCAAGAAATGTATTGAGCTCGATTCGACGGGGATATAGAATTCCCTGAACTGCTTGAGCGTGTCGTTCCCGCCTTGCAGGATTTTCCGGAACGTCGGTTTACTCCGACCACGGATATTTTGGTCAATCGGCTCAAGAGTTTTGATTGTGCTGGAGAGCGGGCTGGACTTGACGACGCAAACAAGTACTTTACCGAGGCACATGCCAGCTTTAAAAAACGAGGTATGGGATGATATTCGCTTGGCATGTCTGAGGCCTGCCGTGGGATCTTTGGCATCGAGTACATTCAACGGGAAAGTCACAACTTGTCGTTCTATGCATGCGAGAGAGTTCGTCAGAATTACTGCCAGTTATGATCAAACGACCTATCCCCATACCAGATAATACGATAAGAAGCTGATACTCTTCGAGCACGTCAACCTGTGAGACATCGAGCAAGGCCAACACCTTGACAGGTTCCCTATTCGAATCCCGCAAATCGGACAAGTAAACACCATCGTCGGTTCCATAAGCGATATGTCTTCCGCCCCCTAGACCACCACCTCGTCAGTACATCCTTTCGTTTCCGATGCAGCGAAGGAAGAAGACAAGGGACCCAAGAAAACTCACCAAACGGAGCCGCACAGTTCACCTTATTTGAGGCCGTAAAGAATCCCTCCGAGACCGTCCCAGTCTCAAATACCATACTTCGTTCCCTCAGCAGCTCCTGCTGCTTCATGATAGTCTCCAGCCATTTTCGATGACTAACAAACGTGCTTGCCCAGAGTGTCAGATGGTAGAACTTGCGCCCAAGATGAACGAACGTGATCGCGAAACCCCCTTTGCCGTCCACTTTAACGGGGATGGCTGGTGCGTAGGGAACCCCGCGATTCAGTGAGTTCTTCTTTGTAAGCGTGCGCGGTTGGCGATTAGGAGGTCGGTTCGGCTGCGGGTTTTCGTCTGGAACTGAGATGAAGAGTAGCTCTAGTGGGATAGGCTGCAGGGAGACACGCATCAGTCATAACCTGTTGTAGAGAAAAATCGGGACTTACACGTCGATAAACCTTGTACTGTTCGTGCTTTGATTTCTGCTTGACCATCAAAAGCGCGTGATCGAACAAGTACACCATCAGATCACCAGTATCGCCATGGACAGTTCCCCTTCTATTTAGTGCGCCTTTGTACAGGACCTCTCGTACGGGATCTTGCAGCCGAAGATCCTATCAAAAGAAACACATCCCGTCAATCGTGCAAGACAAGAATAGAATTACCACAACGCACCACAAACTCCCCCTGCCTATACAACAGCTGCTGATCCAGCTGCATCAAATTAAACCTGTTCTCCGCCTTGCCCGTCTCGACGTTCACTTTACCGAGGAATTCGCGGATTATTGTTACCACTTGCGTGAGGGTCTGCTTGTCGACGTTGTCCTCCGGTGTGTGCTTGTTTACTGCTTCGAGCAGGAGCGGATACCGTGCAAGACGCGTTGTCGGTTTCGTGAGATAGCCATTAAGCTCGAGCTTGCGCGACTCCGGGAGACGCTCGGTAGTCTGCGGTTTCGTCAGATGGCAGCTACAACATCATGAAGAGGCGCCCGATGTCCACAACACACCTCAACAAAGGCTGCAAAAGCCGGATTTGCACTCTTCTCTTTCTCAAATTCATATTTTCCGTACAGTTGATGCGCTCCATACGTCACGAACGGGCGAAACAATGGGACAATATCAATGAAGATATCTCCGATGCGCTCGACAACGGCGTATGCCTTTTGGCGCTTATTCAGGGCATCGCGCAGGCGCGTGTTTACGGCGATAATCTCCTGAATGTTCCAGAAAACTTGTTGGATAAAGTCAGTACGTCGCTCGGCAGGGATGATGTCGTTGTCTTTAAGGTTGCCGATCCACACCTGTGGAAAAGGAGAGCGGTAAATGGCGGCGTGGGTGAGTACCAGGTGGGAAGCAAAACGGAGAGGGAACGCACGTCTCGGAGGTACTCCATGTCCCGCACAAAGTCCCTCTCCGTGTAAATCACCTCATTGATAGCTTCCTGTCGCTTCTTCTCGGTATCAGACACACTATTGACTACTTCCTGTGGCACGGAGTGTATCCACAGTGTTCCAGGCTCCTACACGGATAGAAGTCTAGCAAAATCCCACAGGGAGCCAATGTGACACATACCACGAAATCACCTATTGATTCCTTTGAAATCTGCTTTTTGAGACCAGGCTGCGGCTTCATGTTCCGCCTATACTGTTGTTCCAGCCTGCGCGGGCATCCAATGCTATAGCAAAGCTGGTCCCTCGAACATGTAGGCGAGTAACAATCCGTCAGCAGAGTGAACACGCCAGTCGGGAGAGGGGCCTCATCCGACTCGGACCCCTGTCGTCTCGGTGGTGCAACTGTCCCAGTAGTAGGGGACGATTCCTTCTCGTGCGAATCTGCCGATCCATGGCCCACCGACAGTCCACGCGCCACGTCCGCCTTGTCCTGCTCATCCTTGTTCTCATGATCTGTGCTCTTCCTCTCGTCGTCACCGTCCGCATCATGGGTACCTGGCGCCGCCACCAACTCCCCGCTGACAAACGGGGTCAGCTTGGAACGAAATTGGTATAGTTCCGATGAGCTGTCTCGCAATCGGTGGTCGTAAGTGACATCGTGGAAAAACTTTTGGGCGTCAAGCGCGCGGCCCAGTAAGAGGCCCAGATTGCGGTCCGTGGTTTTGATGATAGAGGCGATCGTGTCCACTGCTTCGCGGCCGTCAAAGGCGTCACTGTATGTCAGACCGTCCTTGACCCTGTCTGAGAGTGCGATGCGGTCACGGAATGCCTCTGCGACGCGGGAGAGGAGGGCCGGGTATACTACGACCGAGCGTGTCCTCTTGGGCGGACGGGTGGTCGAAGTGGGTGAGTGACCACTTGCCGCTTGAAAGCCGAGGGGGATGGGAGGACGGGAACGGGAATCGATGGCGGTACGCAGCGATGCAGATGCTGCAGACATGGACATGGACCTATCTTGTCCAACGCTGGCGCGATCCCGACGGAAACCCGGGCCAGGAGCCGTACGGGCAGAGTCGGAGGCTCTCCTGGAGCAAGTAGCACTAGTTGAGGCAACGATGGAAGGGTCGACGAGAGTGGTGGAAACGGGAGAAATGCTAAGCGACGACGAACGAGTCGCTGTGGGTCCCGCTGTGGATGTCATGTCGAGTTGGAGAGGGTAAGGGCGGGAATGGGGGGGCTGTAGTGGTGGCGGAGAGGATGAATGAAGATCCGAAGAAAGGGAGAGAGGACTGGGCTGACGATGCTGCTGGGCGGCAATGTGAGCTTGAGGAAGTGATATTGCTGTAGAAGGATGTCAAGGGGAAAGCATATCAGCATGCATCATGTCCACCAGATAAGGACATTTGGCAAGGAACGCACGTGAATGACCAGGTGTATGTTGTGCCCATGGTAGTTCGCTGTACGATTCATTGGATTTGTCCTCTGGCTGGTCGTCCGATTCGAAATCGATATTCAAGCGGCCGATGTCTGGTTCGATGTGTACGCCTATGCGAGGGACGTCGTCCCCGGAGTCACGAGGTCGACCGTTGTAAGACGGACGAGGAGGAGTGGCACTGTTAAGGTTGACTTGTGCCTGATAGGCTTGTGCGGGTGTGAGGCCAGTTCTGGCCAGACTTGGATCTGGTGGTTCTTCGGGTCTGGGGGCGATAATGCCCCCTGCATTGTGAGGTGAGCTCACCACGGAAGGTGTGCGACCGTGTGGTGCAGCGAGTGGATGTGGATGGTGTGCATACTGCGAATGGTGGTATGGGGGGTATTGATGTTGAGACGAGAGAGACTGGCGGAACTGGGGCTGCTGCGGATGGGCATAGTAGCCATTCTGCGAGTGCAGCGAAGATGCGTGGGAGGTCCGTCTGTCTCCTGTGCTCTGGTAGTGGTTGACTGGGGCAGGCGGTGGGTGGTTGTAGGCGTACGGATATGCTGGGTGACCGTGGTGGGGCAGCTGGTGGTGAGAAGCAGACGGACGACCGAAGATGGACTCGTATGCTTCGTTACGTTTGTCTGGCGGCTGTCGTGGGCCAGCAGGTCGATGATCCATGGTCTGTGCGACGTCGACGTCGATTTGTGGTGGTCGTTGGCAGACAAGCCTGCAATCGTCGTCGTCGGGGCAATTCCTTGCCTCGAGCTGCTTTTGGCACTCGTCGAGTCGTTATGGGACGATGGTTGCTCCTCGTCGTCGTCGTCTGCGATGGCAGCGTTGGACGAGGGTAAAAGTCAAATATTTATCTTTTCCGAGTCTACGTCACTTCGTACATACAAACACACAACTCCGATGTCAACCAAGACGAAGCCCCCTGTCGTACAGCCTGGCGCAGGGAACAATGTCGTCATAAACCCCAACCAGGTCAGTGCCTGGGTGCATCTCTCGACCTCGGTGGTTGACTCCTGCAAAGCGCTTGAACCCTGTTCTCAAATCCGTTCGCAACGTTGGGAAAGAATTTGGCGACATTGTACCAGACTATCAGGTCGGTCGAACGACATGCATCCTGTTCCTCAGGTGGGTGTCCAACCTCCATCATATTACTGTGGTTCTTATTCTGTACCATAGTCTCAAGTATCATCGGCTTCACCCAGAGTACATACACATGCGCATCTCGAAGCTCGGAAGGTCGTATAACCTCAGAGTACTGCTCATCATGTGTGACGTTGTGAGTATTATAGGATACTCCACAGTCTTGTCCTGAACTATTTCCAGACAGAACACCAAGAATTGATAAGAGAGCTAACTAAAGTATCGTCCTTTCTCGTTTTAAAGGTTTAGCCGCCACCTGACTGTTCGCGTTAGGTCTGTCTCATCAACAACCTTACTATTATTGTGGCATGGAGGTAAGTCGGCCTTGTGTTGCTGCTCCGTCCGGGTTAATGTCGTTTTAGTATCGAGGAAGCTGGTCAATACATCACTACGTTCAAGCAGTTCGAGCATAAACCTCCAGATCTGATAAAGGAACGTGTTGACAAAGATTATACTTCCATATTACGGACTGCCCTCACGGGGATCAACAAAGTCAACAAAACGGACGTCGAAACATTGCGTACATCTCTGGGTGTACGTCGTACACTCACTTATTTCTGTCGTTGACTCGATTCCATTTTACAGAGTTTTGCAGATATTGCAAAGGCATCTTCCGACCGCCTGCAGAACCTGCCGGGTTTCGGACAGGTCAAGGTAAAGCGTATAAAAGAGGCTTTCGAAAAACCTTTCCGGAATTCAGTGACAAATGCGACTTTCTCACTCGGTAGTCAAGTTGACGTTGTACCGAGTGGCACCAGTGGTGATGCAGACACTGTGGTCACGCCAACTCTGAGGCGCGATTTCAATCCAGAACCGGAAACGTTCTTTGTATCAGAGACGTAGGTCCTCTGGTTCTTGATCAGTCCATATCCCTGTAACCTAGTTTGGTCCTCAAAACAGCCTGGAGTGACCCGTTTTACGCGCTTCCTTCCCAGTGCAGTCATTTACGCTTCATCCAGTGGGCACCCTTACGAATATATGTCTGTCGTTCATGATATCGCCCTCGTATGCTACATATAGGGCATATACACGTTGCTACAGCCGCCCAGATGCCAGTATGACATGTGAACAAAAATACAACAAGTAGGGTTACACGCGTTGCAATAAACCTGCATGTGTACACCAGAAAGAACGTTGATGTGATGTACCGAAAAGTACTAGTCTATCTCTAATCAGCGATCAACGTCCAATCCGAGCTGACCCGGCGATGACTCTGCCTTCACACACTTAAAGGACATTTCTTCCACTTGTTTCAGCACTCGCACAAGCCAGCAGCCATGCCTCGTCAATTCTTCGTCGGTGGAAACTTCAAGATGAACCCGATCTCTCGGGCACAGAAGAAGACCATCGTCGATGTACTGAATACAGCCGACCTGGATCCCAACACCGGTGCGCGATCCTCGTATCTGAAAATCGTTACACAGTTCTAAATGGTGCTGTACTACATCTGTAGAAGTCGTTATCGCTCCACCATCGTTGTACCTTATCCCCCTCCAGGAGATTGTCAGAAAGGACGTCAAGATCTCTGCTCAGAACTGCTATTATAAAGCATCGGGTGCATTTACTGGTGAGGTTAGGTGAGAGAGAATCCGTGTCGCTCTGGTGGTTGTGATCCATGTATCATCAGCCCAGCCCAGCTCGCCGATGCTGGTATCCCCTATGTGATTATCGGTAAGGCGACATTTTACACCTAACTGGTATCGCTCAATTCCATCACGCGTGCAGGACACTCGGAACGTCGCACACTCTTCCACGAGACATCGGAGCTTGTGGCTAAGAAGACCAAGGCTGCACTCGATGGATCGCTCTCTGTCATACTCTGCGTTGGAGAGACCTTGGAGGAGCGCGAAGCAGATAAGACTAATGGTGTTGTTGAAGCACAGTTGCAGGAAGTTGTCAAAGTATTGAGCGAGAGCGACTTCAGGTGCGTTCGCAATACCAGTTGACAATCTACCATCCAATAAACGTGTGTTATCTAGCCGAGTCGTGATCGCTTATGAACCTGTGTGGGCGATAGGAACGGGCAGGGTTGCCACTGCTGCTCAGGCCCAAGAAGTTCATGCTCACATCCGTAACTATCTATCCAAGGTTGTTTCCCCTGCGGTGGCGGAGAACACGAGGATCATCTACGGTGGAAGCGTCACTGCATCGAACTGCAAGGAGCTGTGTAAGTCCAATTGGCTTCTTTACAGGGCCTCAGCTCACCATGACCACAGCAACCCAACCAGACGTCGATGGATTCCTCGTTGGCGGTGCCTCACTTAAGCCGGAGTTTGTAAACATTGTCAATGTGAAAAGGAACTGAAGCGTTGTTTGTTACTTGTAAAAGTGTAAATCATAGAGTTACTTCAAACGTCAATACCGCCAGAGTGCGGTGTGGCTAAGTACGATTGGAGTCAGGTACAAACAGATGTTAAATACCTCGTCAGCCCGCGTACTACGTGACTGGTCGCAATAAGATCAAACTCAAACCCGAGCTGGGCTCCTTCGACCGGTGAGTCTTTTGATGTGCCAGTCCGCATCTACCGCAATGTTTAAACACATAGAAATGGCTTCTGAACTGTCGAGGATCAAAGATTTCCTGATTCTCAATGACATCTGTGCCACAAGCACACAGGCTATCGTCCAAGAGGCTCGAAGTCGCATCGACAACGAGATCACGACAGTTGCTCTTTCGCTGTCTACGTTGCGCTCCTGGCGAAATTCCTTATCCCATGTATTTCGCTTGCCACCAGAATTACTTGCTGCCATCTTCCTCGAATACATGCGGCAGTGGCACAGAGAACATGGAATATACCTTGCAACAGGGATTCCCTCTTGGATTCATGTTTCTTACGTCTGTCGGAACTGGCGCAACGTCGCTCTGAGCTGTGCTGAGCTCTGGACACATCTCTTCTTCGTATCATCCGAATGGATGGACGAATTGCTCAGAAGATCGAAGACTGTCCCTCTGACCGTTCACGTTCATCTTTCTTTTATGAATCCGGAGAAAGCAAGGGTCGCTCTGAACAAAGCATTGGGGCATTTGGAGCGTATCCAGGACCTTTTGATCCATTGCTCTAGAAGCGTAGCCACCGATATCCGTGCCAAACTGTCTGCAAGCGCGCCATTACTGCGGTCATTTCATCTATCTCTGTCGTCTTACGGATACCCCGAAGATCAATTCGAAGTAAGCGAAGACATGTTTAGTGGAGTAATGCATGGACTCCGAAAGGTACACCTGGAGTATTGTCAAGTGGATTGGGGGTCTCCCCTTTTTAATGGGCTTACGCACCTCAAACTGCGTTTCCTCAGAAACCACTCTGAAATGGACTGGCCTGGCCTTCTACTTGCCCTCTGTCAATTGCCGAACCTCCGTCACCTCTGTTTGGATAGGGCACTCCCAGACACAGACAACTTGAACATAGCAATGACCAACACCCAGAATACGGTCAAAGTCACCTTTCCTCAACTGGAAGGACTCGCCCTGGCTGCTTCAATTTCTGTGGTGGCTGCTCTGTTGGCCCATTTCGAATTCCCTCGGACCACCATTGTCCGACTGAAGTGCATTGGCACCGATACCCGGGACCCTTCTATTTTCCAACCATTCATCGTGGACAGGTTCGATAATCATCTATCTTTACTACCCCAGACCTCTGCGCTGCATGAGGCGTTATTCCTCCGATCCTTGGATATCCTTTATCCGACTCAACAGGAAAAAGAATGGAAAGTTGTCTGCGGCTCTTCAAACTACAAGTCATTTGTCTATTTCCCCGTCGAACAAGATCTGGATTCCCGGTTCCCACTTCAATTCGACTTCTCAGAAAGATACTCCTCGTCTGGAATAGATCGTTCGGAGAGATGTATCGCGTTCTGTCGCACTCTTCCCGTAGAACATTTGAACAGGATCACCATGAATGACGGATTCCCTGACCGCCGCTGCTTATGGACGGAGGTATTTAACAACGTACCAGAGTTGCATGTCATCCGGCTGGAACGTAGCAGCCCCAATCAGCTCATTCGTGCACTCAAACCGCGCGATGGTAGGATGTTTGCACCTGCGTTAACTGATATTCAGTTCAAAGAAATCAATTTCAATCGGGGAGAATGCATTGACATTAACGAAAATCACAAACGCAGTACAGGGTGTCTATGGTGCCTGCACAATGCACTCGCCAGTCGTGCAGAGGAGGGAATTGTACTTCAGACGCTTTGCTTTGATGGCTGTTCTGGTATTACGGAGGACAGAATAAAGGCATTGTCAGGTGTGGTTTGTAACGTTGAGTGGGGACCAGAGGTAAGGCGTCATCTACACGTTCATCCATTTATGATACTTAAGCTTCGGATTGTCCCCAGACCCCGCCGTCAGCAATACTGTAGGCATTCACCACAACAAAGTTGTCGGCCCTCAATGTTCCAGTATCGTGGATATCCCTGTTGTTCGGTTGTAGAATATTATAATGGACAACCATACTGTGTATGGTTCATAATCTTGAATTAGTATTTGGTGGTCCACCTTTGGCTTCAATTATTATTTTATGGGTCCAGTGGTAATCCGGCGTGTCCAGCTCTCTTCTTTCGAAAATTGTCCACACACGAAACCCACTGATTTGCCACGAGCCGGGCATAAGCCTTGGTCTTGTCGGCTAATGCGAAACTGAATATGCAGTGAAATGGAGCGGTTTCTGATCCCTTTCAGGTGGAGATGAGACCATAAGTGTTAATTCAAGCGTGACTTTCTGGCAAGGAAAAGTTTACCAGAGCACCAAATTACCTCAACCACGTAAAGACATACGCCAAAGGCAACGCGTCGAGGTAGGGAGTGCCTGGAATCTCTCCCACCGCGAATCTGTGTGATCAAAGTAGTTGCACACGAACTTAGGTGGTCTGGGTCTGACGTAGCGGGACTCACTGAACCGAGAAGACACTCGAGGACCTGTCAAATTGAAAAAGCCAGTTAGATGCTGTCATGGCCAGGCACTCTCGGAGCTCATAGTTCTTCTCCGGGATCAGCTCAGAGACCCGTGGACAGATGTGAGTCGCCAATTGGGCTTCAGCAAATGTGATGTGCCAGATGCATTGTGCCATGAAACCCAGGATCGCAAAGAGCGCAACGAAAGCTGTCGTCTTGAGCATGCCATGCAAAATTAAGTAACTGTACTATACAACCTCCTTCTCCTGTATTGGTCGCTTGGGTGCAATAACCCCACTGCGATCTGAGCTCGCGTACAATACCTCCATCTCCCCAAGCTCTCCCGGTGTATACGGTGCCTCGCTCGCAGCTTTGAAAATGTTGGCGTTCTCTCCGAACGTCGAAGATGGAAGCTGCAGAAGATGGGATGGTGTCTTGGTAAGGTATAGTCTGTGCAGAGCGTCCTCTGCAGCCTGCAAGAAGGTTCCATGCTGGGGTCG
Organism: Scleroderma bovista; assembly: GCA_037178675.1. Classification (NCBI taxonomy): domain Eukaryota; kingdom Fungi; phylum Basidiomycota; class Agaricomycetes; order Boletales; family Sclerodermataceae; genus Scleroderma; species Scleroderma bovista. The sequence continues at coordinate 154,101 of JAYMGJ010000488.1, forward strand.
ATGAACAAAGATAAAGGGAATGGAACATACCCTGTATTCGGCCATTTTGAGTGAACTACCGAAACCCTCTCCGAGTTTGTCTGCACCAGAATAAATTCCGACGACAAATATTGGTGAGTTGGAGAATCGACCCGTTTCCTTTAATATTCTGGATTGTGGTAAACACTTGTTACGCACATGCACACCCTTAAGGCGACACACCTAGATTTTGGCCGTTCTCGTTGAAATTTCGCGACTGTTTCCATCAAAGCTCGTTTTGGATCCCTGAATTTCAGCATGGCTCGTAGATCTACTTTTCGACTGAGGAAGAACGAGTTCACGAATTTCCGTGCTGATGCGAGCGACCTTTCTTGGTATACAAGTGCGGTCAATGCACGCGGTATTGAAGCTAGCGCGTCGGTATGCAGAAGAGCAGGAGATGTTGGTGTCGTGGGCTGATGACTTGCAAATCAATACGTGTCTCGCATAGCGCATAAATTCTGCCAACCTGTCTATGCCAGCGCAAAAGCGGAATAGCACCCATCTCTTGTGCGACACTTGCGCATGTCAATGGACCGACGTGAGCACTCACGGCAGCTTTTAGAACTCGGGTAGGAAGATGCGGATACGACGCGTGTAGGTGTTCAGTAGTGAATAGACCCATGAGTGTGTTTCCGAGGGTAGCCAGGTTCGAATTAGTGCAAGGTGCCGGGCTGAGGGGGTAATATTTCGTATGGAGGTCAAGGAACGACTTGTGCGTACACGCGCGCTGGACTGCTGCTGGGGTCGTCAATATATTTGCGAGTCCTATCCTATGCGAGAATGCCATGAGCGCGGATGGCGGTGGAGGCTGGAGAGTAGCCCATGTCTCCGGTGTAAACGATGCCTTGGCTGTTCTTGCAATGGCCTCCTTCGGAGGAAAGTGTTTGAGATGGGCTGTCGATACGGCGAGACGGGCAGCAGCGGACGAGTACAGTCGTCTTGCAGCGTGGCCCATCGTAGAACAGCACAAGACTTGGAAACAGAAAAATTGGAGGGTCGGTTCGGAATTAGCCGAGGCTATTAGGACCTACTACGCAATTACCACTACATTTAGTTTAGTCCCACTACCACTGCGGACTCAACACCCCGCACCCGCACGACAAAGAAACACACACTCTTCACGCACCATGGCAGTCGTGTCGCTGCCGCTGACGTTCAACAATTCATTCTGGACCCAGGATTATCGCAAGGGTTTAGAAATACTATACGGAAAACTCGAACAGGTATGTCTCATTTCTTGGGCATTTCTAGTTCTTACCAGTTTCTGCGCAGGGCGTCGCGGAGAATGACGAGATTGTCGCTTTCATCACAGTACGCTGCTCCACGGTTATTCACTTGTCCGTGTGGACCGCTAACAACCCTCCCAGGCTCGAGTGGAAGCAGAGAATCAGATAGCATCTGCCCTGCTCACTCCATCCGCTACAGGGTCACCAGGTCTGTCCTAGCACCTCATCGTCACTGTCGCTAGGACACTAACCTCTTTCAGGCACTGGTTTCGGTAGAGATGATGGAGCGTCACTCTTAATGGCATTCCGCGGTCTACAGGACGAATCACTTGCTCAAGGAAAGGTCCACAGAGAAATAGCCAGGGAACTACAAACTCTCGTTGCAGAGCCGTTTGACGAGTGGGCTGAGAAATACAAGGTACGGTATAGTGATGACGTCTACCCTGGTTGCAGGCTCATGGCGACCAACCAGGAACGGCTGTCGTCGAGCAAAGGGACAGTGCTACACACTTGGGTGCGTGGATACGAAGACGCGCAGAAAGAGGTGGGTTTGGATATTGACGCGCACAGACATCATCCTCACGCACTCATCTCCAGGTCATCAAACTGAAGAATGCATACCTCACCAAGACCCGTAAAGCAGACGAAGCAGAGGACGAGTCTGTCATCATCTTCATCTATGCGCGCCTTCTCTGACAACACTTTCCAGAGCCCGATTCGCTCCAAGCAATGATATGAACGACCACTACACGACATCTCCCCGTCTCGCGCCTCGTGATGCACGCACACCCCAGCGGTCTGGAACCGTCTCTGAGCGCATCTCGCAGAGACTAAAAGAGATACAGCGCAGGGCTGCGGGGTCTGTCAGCTCCACAGCCGAATCAGACACGCACACCGAAGGCACGGATGATGTGGAGAGAGAGTCGCCAAAGGTGGACAAGGGTAAGGGCAAGGCAGTAGAGCTGCCGTCGCCACCCCCAATGTCGCCTCCACTACCGCCTGCCAAGCTGGAGACATCGTCCCCACAGCCACCTACTGAACCATCTTCGATTATGATGGCGGGCATCGCATTTTCCCCTGCTGCCATATCCAGTTTGCTCACGCGGGCTGCTGCTGAAATGCCATTGCGCCCTGTGCAATTCCCTTTGTTGGGCGAATATCCAGAGTGTTTCTCTGGTGCCGAGTTTGTGGAGTGGCTTAACAAGCACGTGCCCGCGTTCGAGGGAAGCCTCGATCTGGCAGAGGACGCTGCAAGGGACTTGGCAGAGACGGAGGGCCTCCTTCGACATGTCGGCGAGTTTGGAAACCAGTTCGTTCATGCGGACGATGCGTATTACCAGTTCCGTCCCAAGGTGAGGCAGATCCACGAGTAGTTGAAGTGTCTAGTGCCTGACGTATTTGCAAAGGCATTCGATCTGGAGAGTAAATCGACCGAACCAGCTGTTCCTCCAAAGGGTCGTCAGATTGCCGATAACTTACTCAAACGCTCGAACAACCTCGTCAATGCCATGACCAAGGCTTTGAATGCAAATTCCCAGAATGAGCCTTCATATGTTCGACAGCGCCGGGAGGCGGAAGAGGCAGACAAGGTATACCGCGTCTCCGTGCGGAAGTTGGACAGGCAACGACTGGGTCTGGAGGAGAGGATCGAGGAGGTTCTTAAGACGCTTCAGAGGTGGGAGGTGGAGCGTCTGCGGGCCGTCAAAACTGGTCAGCTTATTCTATTCACACCGAAGCGTATTCCCTAATGCATATGTTTCAGTCCTCCTCCAATACCAGGGAACACTGGCGAATCTGCCCAAGGCACTCGAGCCTACACTCGAGCGCTCTACTACATTCATCACCATGTACCAGCCCGAATCGGATCTAACGGCACTCATCGAGCGCTACCGCACCGGTCCGTTCCGCCCCGTTCCGCAACTCTACGAATCCGTCGCCCACGACGAGTCCGACGTCGTCTTTGGTATCGACCTTCGTAAATGGGCCGAGGGCGGCTGGTCTGCTCTCACGTCTGGCGAGGAGAAGAAAGACCTCGTTCCCCCCGTTCTCACGGCACTCTTGGACGCGCTGGACGCTGCATACCCAAAGTTGCCGAATGATGCTGGTGCGTGGCTGTTTCTTGTCTTGCGCGTGAGATTAGTGACGTTGCTCGTGCAGAGAGACGCAAGGCGTGGATATATGATATCCCGCTGCCTGCAGTGCATCATCTACGTGAGAGTCTTAATGCGATTCCGCCAGGGCAGCCTTTCTCGCAGGAGATGCTGGCCAAGTTTGATGCGCCTGTGCTTGCTGGGTGTGTGAAACTGTGGGCGTTGGAGCTTGATCCTCCTTTGGCGCTGTGGGAGGGATGGGACGATATCAGGAAGCTGTATCCGACGGGTGGGTTGTGCTAAACTGTTTCGTTTGTTTTATTTTTGCTGACTTGCGCGTTGCGTAGTTGGTGCTGCTGCGAAAGTGGATGATGAGGCATCGGAACAGCAGCATGTTCAGGATTTGCAAGCGGCCCTCCAGCGGCTGCCGAAGGTCCACCTTTACGTGCTCAATGTCATCATTATGCACCTTCGCAGGCAAGTATAGACCGTTGACGCTTCTCGTATGAGGCTTATTAACACCACTTTCTAGTTTGATGGGGTCCACGACTACATCGGAAGATGACGATGTGTATATCTCGAAACTTGCCCTGTCAATTGGTCGAAGTGAGTGATGAGTGTTATTTGTTGACGTATTCTAACCTCCACCTCCATTTCAGCCATCCTCCGACCCAAGTTCGAAACGGAGCTTTCTATCCAGGATCGCCATCCAACCTGTATGCCAATTGCTTTTTGTTTACACCATCTCAAAAACTAACGTCTTCCCAGTGCTATTCATCGACCTTGTCAAGAATTATGGCAACCTTTTGCCACCGACGATCGAGAAGAAGAAACGCGAGTCGGAGCGGAGGGTTCCCGTCAGGAAGCGTACCGCGCCTGTTGATTTGCGTGTGAGCAGAGGCAAGATTTCAGTTGGCACTCCGACACGGGAGATTCTTGCTGCCCAACAGGCTGCGCAGAAGGTTGCTGCGGCACATTCGAGCCCCGTGGCGGGGTCGGGGGCGGCGAAATTCTCGGCTAGCCCCGTCCAGGTGACGGCTGAGCCGGAGTCGGCGTCGGCGTCGGAGGGCGAGCCGGAGCATGAGACGGAGATTGAAACTGAGTCGGAGGTCCAGCGTCAATCTGTACCAGATCCTGCTGAAGACCATGATGCCCCTCCACGACCGACGTTCAGGGAGCCTCCGCCAGAGCTCGATGACATGCCCCCGCGTCCATCGTTTAGAGAGCCACCTCCTGAGCTCGACGACGGTCCACATGCATCCACGCGTCCCCCCGCGTTCGTTTCACCGCCGGCATCCCCGCCTCCTGTGACTGCGCCTGCGGTGACGGAGGGCAGGTTCACACCGTCTTCCACTCATTCTCACACTCCCCCGGTAGCAATCACACCCGCGACACCGCAGAACCCTATCAAAGCGCTCCGGCGGAACTCGGCCGTGCGCTCGTCAGGAAGCGCTTCACCTGCGCGGAGTCCCTCGCCTGCTCTGGTGTCTGCGCGGGCTGCTGTGTCTGCCAGTGCCAGTCCTGCGACTGAGGACCAGCCGCTGAACCCGGGCCGATCACATTTATCGCGGCATACATCTGGGCAGTCCGTTAGTACTGGAACTGGACTTCGTGGGCCCCGGCTGACGCGGGGACCAAGGACCCAGGCTGGTGGTGGTAGTAGCGTGAGCAATATGGTTGCGAATTTGAATAATCGGGTGTCGACGGTGTCGCCGCCGCCTTCCCCTGGGTATAAGCGGCTGTCTGGGGGATCGAGGCCTGGGTCTACGTTTGGTGGTGGTGGTGTGGCGGGACGGGTTGGTGCGCGTGGTGGGTTCTCGAGAAGGACGATGGCGAGCGATGCGGAGGATGAGGTAGTCGAGAAGTAGGAATCGTGGTGTTAGTTTGTTATATCCGTGTTTTGGACGATTCCCTTGATGCTGTACTTATAATATTCATGCGTCGTGCTGAACCATTCATACCATCGAAAGCATTGCAAAAGAGCACTTTTACACGAAGCATAACGTAGGATTACCAGAATAAAGTACAATGATACAAGGCAGGGTAAGGACACATCTACACTTCTTGCGAGGCACCGTCCTTCTTGCCCTTGCTTGATTTTGAAGGCAGGAGCTCGGGGTTGATGAAAGGCACGACACCACCTTGACTGATGATGACATCGCCAAGGAGTTTATTCAATCTGCAAGTGGATGAGTGCGATCATACCAATAACTAGGATCTCCCACCCACTCTTCGTCATTCCGGATGGCCAGTTGAAGGTGGCGGGGAACGATACGTTGTTTCTGAAATAGGTTCGTTAATCGTGACCCAGTCACGCCTGCGATCCTCGAACCTTGTTATCACGAGCAGCATTGCCTGCCAATTCCAGAATTTCTGCTGCAAGGTATTCGAGCACGGCAGCGAGGTATACTGGTGTCGAGTAAGTCGCATGTCAGGCAAGCCGGGACGACGACGTACCTGGTGCACCTGCGCCGACACGTTGTGCATAGTTGCCCTTCTTCAAGAGACGGTGGATACGACCGACGGGGAACTGGAGACCGGCCTTGGTGGACCGTGACTGCGACTTGGACTCTCCGCCCGTCTTTCCAGACTTGCCACTGTGCGAGAGCCAGGTCAGATTTCAGGATGCTGTGTGTGAGCACGGAGCGTACGCTTTTCCCTTTCCAGACTGTATTGCATGTCAGCAGAGATCGCCTCACGAAAAAAAAGTGCACACATACCATTGTGTGAGAGTTTGTGTCGTTGGTGGTGGTGGTTCGGAGTGAAGAGAACGCGCTCAACGCGCCGTGTATTTATTGGGTGTCGGAGTTTGAAAGTGCCGCAATCAACGCGTTTTGCACGTGACCCGACGCGGTCGTCTTTTCGCACGGTCGGCTTGCAGCGGGCACGTTCTTGCTCTCTTTCATGTCGTCTGCTGGCCTACCCGCGGGTGTGCTGCCCAGTCCACCCTCCCCGCTGGTCCCCACTCACGATCAGGTTAGTCTGCGCGTCTCAAATACTCTGCTGGCTCACTCGTCCACCAGGTCGTCGTATTATATGTCGTACGTGCATGTCACACCGGACATACTGTTTGACCGACCACCACAGACCGTCGTGTATGCCGTCGTCATTTTTGGGATGTGGAACATTCCAGGTGCACGAACCCTCATCAATCCTCTCAAACTGTTCACCATCGGATGGCACGAGCTCTGCCATATCATTGCGGTAGGCCGCCGTTCGATAGCCTGCACACGCTACTAACGGTCGCCACTCCAGGCCATACTCACCGGCGGGTCAATCATGTCCGTCACAATAGACCCTTACCTGGGCGGAGCAACCATCGTAGAGGGCGGTAAACCACCCGTCATATTATCAGCAGGATACGTCGGATCGACCATATTTGGCGGTGTGTTTATGCTAGGCGGATTCGATACTCTCGTTGCCAAAATACTCAGCTTCGTTCTTGGTTTGGGCCTGGTTACGCCACTCGTTTTGGTCCGTGATAAATTGTAAGCGAACACGGTGTTGGTCGACGAACCACGAATTTTTGATCCGTTTACAGGACGATTCTACTGACTGTTCTTTATGAGGGACTCCTCGTCGGCTTTTGGTTCGTCGCCCATGCGTAAGTCGTTGCCGTTCTCTTGCCGTCCCGTGGGATTTCATTCCCCCCCGCAGCCAAGCATTGCGATGGTATTGCCTGTTTGTCGGCGTCATGAAGTAGGTATACCCGGTCCTGTACGGCTGCCTTTGCCATCTAACCGTTATCGCTATTGCAGTGTCTTCTTTGTGATATGTGAGTTGATCGGATCCTAGCTTTCCATTTTCCATGACACGTGCCGCAGGGGACATTACAGATGACAAATTCTTTCGCAAAGCAAACGACTCGGACTGCACACAATTCCATATCATGTTTCCCCGCGTCTCTGCTCATTGTAAGACCAATGGAACATCGCTTTCCAGAATGTATGCTGACCCGTGTAGTCTGGGCCTGTATGTGGATCATGTTCGAGATTGGTATTTGCATAGCGTTCCTCTTCCTCGGTATTGTGTCCTTCAAGGTCAGACCAACGCTTTTTTGGGTGGCCGCCAACGTGACCACTGACCATTTCACAGCTCTCGACCAGTGATATGAACGAGCAAGCAGGTAGGGAGTGCCTCTTGTGGTGGCGCCACAGCTGACATTTCCCTAAAGCTGTTTTCTTGCCCACATGACCCCCCGCTCTCGTCGCAAATGCTTCAAGTTATGATCGGACGCCATTTCACGTCTCAATCACGGACCCTTGTACATTGGAAGAAGGCTCTTCTTGCTTCTTGTATCTTTTGCTACATCACCCCGCACGTACCTATACTGCATTGCATACTTGTCCTGCTTTCTTACTACTCTCAGCGATACCAACAAGCGTTCTCGGTCAAACCAGACAGCTGCATAAATTAATGTTACTATTTCGCTTTCCAAATCCCTCGAGTCACGATAATACGAGGATCCGACTGTCACGGTGATCGCCTAATCATACATACAATATTTCATGAAATGGGATTCATTAGAAGATAAGTCAATGGATGTGCGAGAATACGATAACGGCGAAGTGGTGCATGTGCATGTGCGGAAACAGTATCAGGGAGGTCGCCTGGGGATCACCTACGAGCTGCTCGCCGTATCAGACCCGCCACAACAAGCGTCCCAAGTGCCACAGCACCCCCAGCCAGTGCCATACCCACATAGCCCTCTGTGATAATGGAAGATCAGATATTTCCATGCAATCTGAAGGGCGGTGGTATGTATTACCTCTCGTGACGCCCTGTTCGATCAGCGATGCAAGGCTCTGACCCTGTAGATTCGCAGGTTCTTTCTCGAGTAGGAGTTCTTTTGAGAGAGAAAGAGATGGGCGTCAGACGATTCTGGTGTGTCATAAACGACACAAGGAGAATCCCTCCCACCATTGAAAGCTTTTGCATCTGCATAGTTGCCCATCTTGTAGTACCCCAGTGCGATATAGTACAGGCATTCACGGCGCCGTGACGGTTCTGTTCGGTATATGTCTAGAGAAGGGTGTGTGTGTGTGTGGTCAGCCATCAGCGAACGGGGCTTGCAAATGATTACCACATACCTTGGAGGAGACGGACACCTTCCACTTGGTGCTCGCGGACGGGGCTTTTCACGAGGCCCCATGCGTAGTTGAACTTGGTCTGGACGGTGACGTGCGACTGGGCGAGTTCTTTCTGGTATTGTAATCGGAGGACCTGCCGGCTGAGTGCTGAGTGATGCAAATAGATGGGATCAACAGTACACGCACCTCGAGTTCGTCGTAGGAAAGTGAGACTTGAGCGTCCGCAGCGTAGGGTAAGTCGGTGGACATGGTAGAGATGTACTAGGAGACAAGTTGTTCCTAGAAGTGCTGCGAGGAGCGAACAAGTTTCACTGGGAAGCTGTGCGGCAGTGTCGGGGGTCTACTGAGAGGATGAGTCAGCATTTCCCTTTTTTTCTTCCTCTCATCCACCTCGACAAGTAAACACGCACCCTCACTCAGGCTCTCCAAAGATGATGGCAGACGCAGGAGGTAAGTCGAAACGTGATCCTTTTTGTGCAGATACTATACGCAGGCTTTTTTCACTTTGGCAGTCAAAGCCGGCTCGTACTCGAAAAGAGGCGATGGAGGTACTTGGCTTTTTTTCTTTTTCCTGTCCTCTTTCCCCCTCCCCCTCCCTTCTCCCTTTATTTTGTGCAGCGACGACGACAACGCTCATCGGTGCATTCCTCTCTCCCTCCCTCCTTTCATTGCACATACATGCATGTGTGTGTGTGTGTCCCTTTTTTCATATAGCTAGCTAGCCTATCGAGCATCGAGGGCCCATAGTCTCGTCTCCACCCCACCCGCATCTCCTGCTGAATCCATCCCCATCCCCATCAGCAGCAGCACCGCAGATTTGCTCACGAGAACTTTTTTTTGGTTTTGTTTCTTTTTTTTTCTTTTTCTAGAACGAGGACACCGCAACGACGACCGTGAACGAAGGAGCAGGCACGAAGACGGCGGCGGTGGCGGACATCGTGATCGGGAGCGTGAGTACGGCCATAGAGATGCACATCGTGGAGAGCGGGACAGGGAGAGGGAGCATAGGGATAGGGAGCAGCGGGAGCCGCATGGGCACAGGGATAGGGATAGGGAGCGCCATGGTGAGAGAGAGAGGGAGCGGTACTCGTCGCGAAGGGACGATAGGCGCAGAGACTATGGTGGTGGCGCCGGTGGAGGTGGTGGTGGGCCGCCGCGCGTGGAGAGGGAGCAGCACGAGGAACATAGGCGGGACGACGATAGGCGCCGCGAGTTTAGGCGCGATGATGAGCGTGGTCACCGTCGAGGGCGTGAAGAGGGCTCGCCTGCTCGCAGGGGCGGGGGTGGAGGCGGAGGTGGTCGGGCACGGAAAGACGCTGGGGGCGGCGCTACGCCAGAGAGGAGGTCGCCGACTCCCGAAGGGAGTGTTCCCCTGTCACAGCGCAGACGCAAGGCCTCTGGATGGGACGTCCATGCACCAGGGTATGAGCAGTATTCCGCCATGCAAGCGAAACAAACTGGTAGGAGAGCGTCGTCATGTGTGGAGTTCATCTGACTATAAATCTACAGGTCTCTTCAATCTCCCCGGTGCTAACCGTACTCAGGTCCCGCCGATTCTCGGTATTCCAGGTCTCCCGCCCCCAATCCCCGTCCAGACATTCGGGATGGGCATAGGCAGTAACCCTAACTTGTCTAGGCAGTCCCGGCGCCTCTATATTGGCAGCATCACATCCGACGTCAACGAGCAGAACCTTGCCGACTTCTTCAATAGCAAGATGATCGAAATGAGCATCGGTACAGGTGGTCCAGGAAAACCCGTCCTCGCGGTTCAGTGCAATTATGAGAAAAATTATGCGTTCGTCGAGGTTGGTGTTCGCTACGATGCAGCCTGATCCAGCGGCACTTACATTACTTCATCTAGTTTCGAAGCGCCGAAGACGCAACAGCAGCCATGGCATTTGATGGCATCATCTTCATCAACGGTCCATTGAAAATTCGTAGACCAAAGGATTACGGCGGTCCTGAGATGATCCCAGTCAGCGTCCACGTCCCTGGTGTCGTTTCCACCAACGTTCCAGATTCGATCAACAAAGTATTCGTTGGAGGTTTACCAGCTTACCTCAACGAAGAGCAGGTACAAGAATTGCTCAAGAGCTTTGGCGAGCTCAAGGCTTTCAACCTCGTTCGGGAGAATGGAAACGGTCCTTCAAAGGTGGGAGTCATGTAACGTACTCTTCGTTGCCGACTAACCGTGCAATAGGGATTTGCGTTCTTCGAATATGTGGATGCCTCTGTTACTGACGTCGCTATTCAAAGTTTGAATGGTATGGAACTCGGCGACAAGTACCTCGTTGTGCAACGCGCGTCTGTCGGTGCCAAACCAGGAATGCCCAACTTGCCCTACGACCAGTTCCCCGAGATACCTCGCCCCATTATGCCAGCTGGTGAAAGCAACACCTCGGATGCACGCATCTTGCTCATGCTCAACATGGTCACTCCCGAAGATCTCGTAGACGACCAGGAGTATGGCGACATTTACGAAGACGTCAAAGAAGAATGCTCTCGATACGGTGCCGTAGAAGATCTGCGTATCCCTCGGCCGGTAAAGAAGGACAAGACAAAATTCGCGGCTGGAGAGACAGCCTTCCAGTCTGCTCTCGACGCACAACGCGCAGACGAAGCCGCTGGTGTCGGGCGGGTGTATGTCAAGTTTATAGATGCGCTTGACGCACAGGCTGGGCTGAAGGCACTCGCTGGACGCTCGTTCGCAGGGCGGTCTATCATCGCTACTGTACTGAACGAGGACAGCCAGACGACGCCTCCGCTTAACTTGATCTTTGCGCCGCAGCCTGATGCGCCGCCTCCTCTTCCTTCCTCCTAAGCGTCAGGTATTTATTGTGCTGGTGCTGGTGACTCGCTGCTCAATATGTGTGACACATGCTTCAAAAGTACCTAGCTATATCTGCTTTCCTTTACAAATTCTCGATGCCTTCTTATGTATGTCTCATTGTCGTCCGCAACATGGTTTGTTTCTTTGTCCGTTCTATGCATTATCTCACTGCTTGATCTGGGGGTATAATACTGTGCTTCGAGACTGGCATGGTTGACATCTATGTGCTTGATTTGCCTCTTCCAATGTGTGCTATCATAGGACTGGTTTTGCAAAATCCAAATACCCCATCTCAGAACTACACAACCACTTGACTAAGTGGTATAAAAATGACAATAGAGAAACTTCTCATAGAAATAAAAACAAAATGTGAGTTGTGGAAGCTGTCAGAGCAATGCTAGTTTGGGGTGCAAAATAATAATGATCCCATATATTAAATGCAGGGCAGGCATGATTATGTTGAAGATCGACATAATTGGCCATAGTAGTATGATGGGGTTGAGACAAAATCAATGGGTATCCTAATGCTGGCACAGAAATAATATTACACTATATATGACCAAACAATATATATATCAGTACACTTTATCAACAAGGGGGCCCTCTGCAGATGCTGGTAACAGGCAAGTTAGGTCAAGGATGACTTGCCTTGCAGTTTCAAAATGAATTGTACTTGATAAGTAACTGTTATGCTTAACCTCCTCTTTCTCCTTTTTTAAATATTTTAATTCTAGGATCAGATGTACCTACATACAATATAGGCCAAAATCACTGTGGACATGTAATGTTTATTTGGGTTATTGTAAATAGGAGCAGAAAAGGGAATGAGAAAGCTTTGATCCTAGGGGTAAACATGTGAGAAACCTAATTACTACTTGCTATCACTACAGGCACAGAAACACTGATCCCAAGCTGACCCATGGACCATGTTTCTAAAATCAAGCACAGGAAACCTTCCAATTATGAGTGTAGTTGATGGAGAACACCAAAGGAATGGATGATATGATGGAGGCACCCACAAGAACAATTGATCACTAGAGCCCACAATCCAACCATTATCTAGCAGAAAAAGACCATGACTCAAATGCCTAGAATGTTCAGCCATATGAGTCAATTTATCACCAGCACTGGGAAAAGCAGAAAGCATAGAAGTTGGCATGGAAATGGGTGAAAATGGGGGTGGATAGGGCTGAATCTGCATTGTGGGAAAGTTGCCTGCCTGAACAGAACTTGATTCAGTCTGTGCATCCCAAACTTGGATTGTGTCATCCCTTGAGCCTGACACAATGTGCCTTCCATCTGGTGAGAATGCAACTGACCAGACTGAGGAAGTGTGCCCTTGCAGAGGGTTGCCCACCTGGGCACCTGTCTGTGCATCCCAAACTCGGATTGTCTGATCCCAAGAGCCTGACACAATGTGCCTTCCATCTGGTGAGAATGCAACTGAGTTGACTGAGGAAATGTGCCCTTGCAGAGGGTTGCCCACCTGGGCACCTGTCTGTGCATCCCAAACTTGGATTGTGTGATCTTCTGAGCCTGACACAATGTGCCTTCCATCTGGTGAGAATGCAACTGAGCTGACTGAGTCTGTGTGCCCTTGCAGAGGGTTTCCCACCTGGGCACCTGTCTGTGCATCCCAAACTTGGATTGTCTGATCCCAAGAGCCTGACACAATGTGCCTTCCATCTGGTGAGAATGCAACTGAGTTGACTGAGGAAATGTGCCCTTGCAGAGGGTTGCCCACCTGGGCACCTGTCTGTGCATCCCAAACTTGGATTGTGTCATCTTCTGAGCCTGACACAATGTGCCTTCCATCTGGTGAGAATGCAACTGAGCTGACTGAGTCTGTGTGCCCTTGCAGAGGGTTTCCCACCTGGGCACCTGTCTGTGCATCCCAAACTCGGATTGTCTGATCCCTTGAGCCTGACACAATGTGCCTTCCATCTGGTGAGAATGCAACTGAGGAGACTGAGGAAGTGTGCCCTTGCAGAGGGATGCCCACCTGGGCACCTGTCTGTGCATCCCAAACTTGGATTGTGTCATCTTCTGAGCCTGACACAATGTGCCTTCCATCTGGTGAGAATGCAACTGAGTTGACTGAGGAAGTGTGCCCTTGCAGAGGGTTGCCCACCTGGGCACCTGTCTGTGCATCCCAAACTTGGATTGTCTGATCCCTTGAGCCTGACACAATGTGCCTTCCATCTGGTGAGAATGCAACTGAGCTGACTGAGTCTGTGTGCCCTTGCAGAGGGTTGCCCACCTGGGCACCTGTCTGTGCATCCCAAACTTGGATTGTCTGATCCCAAGAGCCTGACACAATGTGCCTTCCATCTGGTGAGAATGCAACTGAGCTGACTGAGTCTGTGTGCCCTTGCAGAGGGTTGCCCACCTGGGCACCTGTCTGTGCATCCCAAACTTGGATTGTCTGATCCCAAGAGCCTGACACAATGTGCTTTCCATCTGGTGAGAATGCAACTGACCAGACTGAGTCTGTGTGCCCTTGCAGAGGGTTGCCCACCTGGGTACCTGTCTGTGCATCCCAAACTTGGATTGTGTCATCCCAAGAGCCTGATACAATGTGCCTTCCATCTGGTGAGAATGCAACTGAGTTGACTGAGTCTGTGTGCCCTTGCAGAGGGTTGCCCACCTGGGCACCTGTCTGTGCATCCCAAACTTGGATTGTCTGATCCCAAGAGCCTGACACAATGTGCCTTCCATCTGGTGAGAATGCAACTGAGTTGACTGAGTCTGTGTGCCCTTGCAGAGGGTTTCCCACCTGGGCACCTGTCTGTGCATCCCAAACTTGGATTGTCTGATCCCA
>JAYMGJ010000489.1:0-39606 GCA_037178675.1 Scleroderma bovista
CTGATTCCTCAGCAGTTTAAATCCCTGCATTGGTACATCATTCATGTCTGGATATGATTCCCAGGCTTCCTGTCCGCACAAACTGGGATGCTCCATGGTTGACACACCCACCTTGGAGGGTGATTCATTATTCTCCCTTGCAATGTGTGCCTTTTTTCGGGGAGGAACCTTCACAATCTTGTCTCTGTATTGTCCACCTGATCTTACTGTCTTCCATGTGACATGGATTGCTGGTGTAGAAGGCCTGACTTTGGTGACTTTAGGCTTCACCATGATACTATGGATACCAGCCAACACCAAGTGAAAATGTTGCACTCAAACTGCCTCATTGCAATACCTGCAGTGTTCGGGATTTGTGACTCTGATCAACATTGCTGCCAAACTCGGATCAGGCACAAAGGCAATCTTACCCTTTATGGCATAAGATTTCCAGATAGCTGAAAGAATGTTTGTCTGAAATGACTTGACCAAAATAGCACTTAGACATATATAGCAGGGATCTGCTGATAACCGAGATTCCATGGGTGGGTGCCACCATGCTGGCATTGCACTTTGTGAGACAACCCTAAGGGCAAAACCCAAAGAACTACCACACAAGGGACTCTGAGGAGGAAAAGGATGCAAGCGTCTTAGAGCAAAGACCCAAAGAGAGCTCGAATGGAGAGCCTCTGGGTGCTGGATTGCAGCAGTATATATACTACACTACACGTGTCCTGTGCGAGGCTATCCATGAGGCTGTATGCTGTACGAGGCAGTGAGCACAGCTGCCATCCTGTGGTAAGGCTATGCTAATGACATCAAGGGATACAGCATGTACAGCACGAGGCTGTAGTCTAGACAGGTCTACAGATAAGATGCACTAGATAAGATACTATGGTACAATAGAGATCGCAGAAGATAAGATAAAAGTCAGACCGTTACACTACTCCCCCCTTAGGTGCAGGATTCCAGACTGCAAAAGACAGGTTCGCAAACGGTAAGATTCTCGGGAATCCGAGTAAACAGCGAGTCGAAGTCCGACTGCACCATGCGAAGCTTTCGAGGGGCAGAAGGATTTTCCCTATAAAAATGCTCGACTACCAGAGGAGAATTCTTCAGATTTGACGAGGGTTCCCACGTTCTTTCGTGTTCTTCATACCCTTTCCAGTGTACCAAGTATTGGAGCTGGCGTCTATAAATACGGGACGCTACAATATAGTCCACTTTGTACTCTTCATCGCGTTCTCAGAAACAAGTACTGGGCCAGGCTGGGAAACAGGTTGGCCAGGGAGTGGACCTAAATAAGGTTTGACTCGGGAAACATTCACTACCCGGGTGAATCCGAAGAGTTTTCAGGAGCTTAAGCTCAACTGCATTCGGGGTTACCCGAGTGACCTCATAGGGGCCAATCCATTTTTCCGTGAGCTTCTTAGAGGTGCAATTTAACATACAAAGGTTGTCTGTTGAAAGCCAGACTTGCTGACTGACAGTATAATCTGGGGTGGGATTTCTATGCTTATCTGCCTGAAGCTTCATGTTACATTTAGCCTTCTCAGAAGATTCAACAACTTTGTTAAATACGGCAGCAAAGTCCTTAGCTGCTGGGGCTACTGTCTGCACTGGCTCTACACCCATGCACGGGGAATAACTCCAGATAATTCCAAACAGGGAACCAGTAGTAACCTCTGAGACCGTGTTGTTCCAGACAAACTGGGCAATCTTGATCCACTTAGCCCAATCGCCTTGACAATTGCTAATGTAGGTTTGAAGGTATTGGTTGATTTTGTGGTTCAACTGCTCTGTTTGTCTGTCAGTTTGTGGGTGAAAGGCAGTAGACATCTTGTGCTTTATGCCTAAAAGTCTGTACAACTCCCCCAGGAAATTGCTCACGAAGACCAATCCACGGTCAGATATTATGGTGCTAGGAAGTCCATGCTGGCACCAAACGTGATCTCTAAATAATTCAGTGGTTGAGAGGGCAGTCTCTTCCTTAGTGCATGGCACAAAGACTACCTCCTTGGAGAACCAATTGACGACCACTAGTATATAGTTATAACCGAGGGATTCCAGCATCTCGGTAAAGTCCATTGTGATGTCAAGCCACGGTCCTTCTGGGACAGGGAGAGGAAGGAGACTTCCAGAAGTTTTTTGATTCAAAACCTTTGACTGTTGGCACTTTTGACAGTGCTTTACATAGGTTTGGATTTGCTCTTTCATCCCTTTCCAGGTATAGTGTTTCCTGAGCGCATTAAACATAGCTTTGACACCTTTATGTCCAGCAACAGTTGTGTCATGGAAGTCTGTGATTAGCAACTGGTGCTCCTCGTAAGTCTGATCAGTAACATCGATCAACTTAATAGATATGGGGTTTAACAAGGTTTGATCCTTGTTGTCATCAGAGCTAGAGATGTAATAGTCCAATCACCTACTAAGTGGATCTGCAATGTGCATCTGGGTTCCTTTCTTATAGATTAACGAGTAGTTGAAGCATGTCATCCACATCTGCCAGTGCGCTTGGCGCTTCAAGAGGTTCTGCAACTTCATGAAGTATGGTAGATTATGATGCATTTCTTTGTCATGAATAGGATAGTTGCATTCTGGTGGGGTCATAGAGTGCGACATGTATGCTACTGGTCTGAATTCACTGTCCTCACACTTAACAGATATCACTCCCCTGACGGCAAACTCAGATGCATCGGTTTCGAGGCAAAATTCGCAGTCCTGGTTGGGGTACTGAAGTACCAGTGCACGAGTAAAAGCGGCCTTCAAGGCTTCAAATGCAGCACGTTCCTTATCACCAAAGTGGAACACAACATCTTTACACGTTAAGTCTGTCAATGGCCTAGCCATGATCACATAGTCCTTAATAAACCATCTATAGAAGTTGCCGAGTCCTAGGAATGCTCGAACCTGTTTGACATTTGTTGGCTCAGGCCTGTCACGACCGTGTCATCCGTTTCGACCCTGTAATTGTCTGATCGTGGTCTACGTGTTCTGAAGTACCGGTGCTACAAGTAAATGTACTCCCTTTTCAAGGTTTCAAATTCTATCACGTTCCTGTATCGCCACCGATCGGTGAGCGTGCAACATCCATTTACACGTCTAAGTCTGTTCGATTACCTAGCCATGTTTCCATTCTCATTTAACAAAGCGTTACTAGAGACAGTTCCTGTTCCATCTAGGTAATAGAATGTCTATCGGTAGTACTGATACTGGACTCTTACCGTACTTACTCAGCGCGCAGCGCTAGCGCTCGTCGTACGTCAGTAATCCCGACTTCCCGTACATCGCCTCAACGTTCCACTCAGTATAAATACCTCTGTATACTCGGTGTTGTAGTCTCAGTCCTGGATATCGACTAAGATACTTCCCATCTGTACTCTCTTCGTGCTACTCCGTCTCTAGTCCTCGTACCAGTCCCTCGGTTGTAGACCGTCTACCCTTGGACTCTCCAGTCAGACCCTGGGTCGAGCGTGCCTATCACTCTGAGGCAGCAGCAACTACCCAACGTAGCCCCTACAGCGTCTATACCGCTAGTTGCCAAGGCCTCTGAATGCCCAGACCCCTCGTAGAGATCAGATCGGTGAAGAACCGGTCTTGACAGGCCACTTCAAAATAGCATTAACCTTTTCAGGGTCTATCTTTATTCCATCATGCGAGACTATCATTCCAAGGAAGTCAACTTTGGTAATGCAGAAGCGACACTTCTCAGGTTTGACAAATAAGTTATTATCACGTAGACATTTTAAGACTTCAAGCACGATCCTGTCATGCTTGTGCTGATCGTCCATGTTTGTAAATATCATTAGGTCATCAATATACACCATGCAAACATCTGACATATTGTGGAAGATTTCATTCATCATCTTCTGGAACATTGCGGGTGAATTACATAGACCGAAATACATAACAACGGGCTCAAAAGCCCCTTTGTGCGTTACAAATGCAGCTTTCCACTCATCACCTTCCTTGATACAGACATTATTATATCCCCACCAAAGATCCATCTTCATGAAGAGTTTGCATCCTTTCAACTTGTCAACAAGCTGACTGATCAAGGGCAGCAGGTAGTTATTTTTAATGGTCCATTCATTTAAATAATGATAGTCCTGAACCATGCGCTTCTAGCTGTCCTTTTTGGGGACAAAGAAAACAGGAGAGGTTTGAGGGGAGATGGACGGGCGAATATAACCTTTCGCAAGCTGATCATCAACAAAGTCCTCAACTTCTTTTTGTTCATCCACCAACAGGGGTATCAAACACCCTTTCTTAGGTGGGAAATCTTCTCTAAGATCTATTCCATGATCCCACAGCTTGCTAAGTGGCATGCATTCGGATGACTTCTTCAAGAAGACATCTAAATATTCCCAGTACTCTTGGGGTACAAGCTTCTGGGCTTCTTCAAGGGTTGTCTCATCAATAGCAACCTTTGACTCGTGAGCCTTCAAAGCCTGGATCCAAGTTTCCTGAGATTCGTTCTGATGTAATAATTTAGTGAAGCGGGTTTCCAAAAGTGACTTGCACTCAGGGGGACACCTAGTTAAATTAACTTGTCCAGTTACCCAATCAATATCGGGGTTATGCTTTCTAAGCCAGGTGTGGCCAAGGATAAGGGGAACCTTTCCAAGGCAGGTGACTGCACACCAAAGCTTTTCAGCGTGTTTCCCAATACCGACTGTGAGTAATACATAATGTGTGATATTGCCTTCCTGGTTCCTCATGCCATCTATGTTAAGCACTGGAACAGGCTTTACCAGCTTAGATAACTGCAAGCATCTGTCAAGAGCCCAGCTTTTGTCAACAAAACAGCTGGTAGCGCCACTGTGTAGCATGGCATCTACTTCAATACTGTTAAGAGGTCCGCGAATGCGGATGGGTACTGTCACTTCACATTCTAAAGTGAAGGACCTTTGCAAGTCCAAGAAAGAAACTTCTTCAGTTCCAGCGGGACTTTCCGGTTCCTCAGATGCCAAAGAGGGGAAAACAATATTATCTGACAGGGAATTAAGCACACATGATTTATTCTCTGGTGCCAAGCCCTTTGCAGGGACTCCCTTAGAGGGTACAGTAATAGATACAGGAGAGTCACTACAGTCCATACTATCTATGGTCAAGACAGAGTACTTGTTGAAAGAGACAGAGACAGGAGAGACTACAGAAGAAGATTTTTTGTAGGTTTTCTGTATTTTACAAGAAAGAAGTGAGATGCGGTATTTATAAATATCCTGTGCTTCAGGAGACTTAGCACAAGAAAGACAATAGTCCAAAATTCTTACAGCACTGTCCAACTCAGACTCAAGAGCGAGGGTGCCTGTTGTATCCTCACTCTCTAATCTTTTAAATTTTTGAAATAGTCCCTCATTTCAGAGAAGGACATGCCGCAAACAGCGTTGATGCGTTCATCGTCAGGCTGGGGCTGTACAGCCCGGGTTTGCTGGGGTTGCCCTTGATGTGGGCGACGCGTTTGAGAACACTCACGAGCCATGTGTCCGAACCCCTGACAATTGTAGCATTGGAGCCCTTTACTCTGTTGCTGGTTTTGCTGCTGAGCAGCGCCGATATCCATTGGGGCGCCAGCGCCCAGCATAACTCCATAAGAGGAGGACCCACTTCCCTGCTGATAATAGCGGGCACCACCCTGCGTATTGATCAGGAAGAGCTCCTGGGCTCTTCCGACAGTTCTAACCGAGTTGGCTAGCTCGGCATAGGTGGCGTGATCCTTCGCCAGGAGATACACCTGCTGGAGGACCTGCCTCTGTACTGCCCTTTTGAGCAAGTCCCTAGCGTAAGCGTCGGGGCAGCCACTTTCAACTTTAAGCAACTCGAAGGTCGTGAGGAAGTCATCAACTTGCTGATGAGGGCCTTGGTGCAGCTTCAGCAACTGAGATCTAGCCCAGTCAGCGTTGTTGCCAGGCATGAAAAACCCAGTTATTTCGGCCTGAAGTGCGTCCCACGTTGGGTACTCGACTCCCAGACTAAGGTAGTAGTCCAACTTTACCTGGGCCCAACGCCCAGCTTTAGGTCCTTCGAATCTGGAGAGAACGGCCGCCATAATTTCACTATTCCTGGTGAGGAGGCCGCTCCTCTGGTTCATCATGACCCACAACTTCATCTTGCTCCACCAAACTCTGAAGGCCTGGGGGGAGCCATCGTAATTCCCAGGTTCAGCAACAATCTTCTTAGGGGCGCAAGGCGGCGCCATGAGTGCCCCGGGGGCTTCGGGAGCAAGGCCCTGCTGTGCATCGGCAAGGGCCTGGATACTGTTTTGCAGGTCGATTTGCCCCTGCGCGAGCTGAAGGAAAATATTTTGGAGGGCATCCTGGTGATGACCCTGTTGTTGATCCATTGTTTAATACAGGTGGTAACGGGAGTAGGGAGTGCCTCGGGGACGTGCGGGGTAGAGGTGGGAAGTATGAAACGTATGGCGGTGCGCGAGTGGGAGGGTGGGTTCTGCCTCGACATAGTAGCAGGGGTTGTCGAGGAAGAGGTCTGCAAGATCTTCAACGACGAGACTGTACCGGCGGAAGGAGGTGTTCGTCTGCTCAATCCTTTTAAAGTCTGCTTCTCTGGCAGCTTCTTGAGCAGGCGTGAGAGGAAGGGGGTAACGGGTATCGTAGGAGACTGTCAGGCAACCTGCCTGATCGAAGGAGTACTCGTAGGGATGTATCATGACTAACTGGTAGGGGTAACGTAGACGTAAGGTTATATCGGGACTAGATCCCCACAGGTGTTCCAATGAACTAAGCATAAGACTCTGTTCGCCTGTCACGACCGTGACATCCGATCACCCTGTACCCTATTGTCCGATCGCGTCCACGCGTTCGCCGTCCACCTATTGTATGTACTCCCTTTTCCGTTTCTTTCTATCTGTCCTGTATCGCCACCAATCGGTGAGCGCGTTGTCCGTTCTGTCTCTCTGTACTATTACCTAATATGTTTCCTTTCTCGTTTCCGATTACTATACGTTCCCGTCCCATTGCATTACTAACACAATGTCTATCGGTAAACCGGTTATCGCACTTACCGTACTTACTCAGCGCACAGCGCGGCTGCGCTCGTCGTTCGTCGGTAATCCCGACTTCCCGTACATCGCCTCATCCGTTCTACTCAGTATAAATACCTAGATACTCGGTCTGTTGTAGTTTCAGTTCGAATATCGAATAAGATACTTCTCATCTGTTCTCCCTTCGCACTCCCTGTCTCTGTCTCGTGCAAGCGGTCGTAGACCGTTTACCCTCGGACTCTCCGTCAGACCCTCGGTCGGCCTTCCTATCATTCGGGAAGCACGACTACGCTACGTAGCATCTCGGTCTTACCGCTAGACCAACCCCTGACCCCCTGACCCCTTGTAGAGATCAGATCAGTGAAGAACCGGTCTTGACAGTATATTCGAACTAAAGTCTTGTACGAGTTCACAATCATCTATGTCCAGGACAATCCAAACTCGCTCGCGCAAACAACCCAGAACCCTCAGCATCTGACACTCGTCGGGCTGCTGCCTTAAGCGCTCTGACTAGCCTCAGGCGCTCACCCGACTCTGTCTCCCAATTCCAAGGCTTCTCCGCTCGGAGAGCCTCCTCCCCCGCTCAGCATCGCCCACCTGGGGCTTTCGTCGAAGACCTCGGCGATGACCTGGGTGGTGACCATCCCGATGACAATGGCCCCAGTGACGGTGGTCCCGGCAGTGATGGTCCCGACGACCCCGACGACCCCAACCCTGATGATGGCGGTGAAGACCCCATTGAAGGCATCCCCGACCAAGAAGAGGCCGGTCTAGTCATCTTTAACAACCTCTCCATCGCTATCGACAGACTCGCGCGGTCTTCGCGCTCATCTGAGTCTTCGTCTCGCACCAAGGTGCGCGAACCCGATACCTTCGACGGTACCGATCCAAAGAAGTTGCGCACATTCTTAGTCCAGTGCGAGCTCAACTTCCAGGACCGACCGAAGGCTTTTCGCACTGACCGAACCAAGGTCACGTTCACGCAGTCGTACCTCAAAGGAATGGCTCTCAAATGGTTCGAGCCAGACCTACTCGGTGCAGGAGACCCCCTCAACCGTCCGATCTGGATGACCGATTGGGAAGAGTTCGTCATTGAACTCCAAACAACCTTCGGTCCCCACGACCCAGTTGCCGACGCCGAGCATCAGCTCGACCACCTCCGCATGAAGGAAAACCATCGTGCCAACAGATACGTGGTTGATTTCAACCCTATCGCGTCCCAGGTTCGGGGCTACGGCGATGGCGCCCTACGCCATCACTTCTATACAGGTCTCCCCGACCGAATCAAGGACGAGATAAGCCGCATCGGTAAACCGCGCACTCTGAACGGTCTTCGCATCCTCACCCAGGAGATCGACGCCCGATATTGGGAACGCAAGGAAGAGGTCACTCGTCAGAATAAGACCTCTACCAGCACTAGTACCAACACCCCCATACCAAGTCGGGTAAGACCGACAAGGGTAAATCCTCGGGCAACACTGCCCAGTCCTCTTCGTCGTCAACCGCGACTCAGAAAGCCAACAAGTCGGGCAAGACTACTGAGCTTTCGGACAAGCTCGGCAAGGACGGCAAGCTGACCTCTGAGGAACGCAAGCGCAGGTTCGACATGAATCTGTGCATGTTCTGTGGAGCAACTGGCCACAAGGCCAAGGACTGCCCCAAGTCAGGCTCCCGAGCAGCCAAGGCTAGGGCAGCTACTGCTGCTACCACAAACACGTCGGAAGCCAAACTGACGGCCTCCACCAAGGCAAAAAAATAGATAGCAACTCCCGAGACTCCGCACAGAGTGGGAGTTGCGTTGTTCCCAACTGTGCACCTATGGAGGCCTGACTCAACGCAGCCACTCTTTCCGATCCGAATTCTCTCCGACCCTCTGTAACAATCGTTGACCATACTATGCCTTCCTTTCCTGCATTAGTAGATTCGGGTTCTACCCACTGTTTTGTAGATCCGTCATTTGCCAATATGAACACTCTTTCGCGCTACTCAGTATCCCCGATCGTTCTCCGTCTATTCGACGGTACCACCACCACCATAATTACCGAAGCAACCAATCTACCTATCCATTTTCCCTCTGGCGACGTCACCCCGATGACATTTTATGTCACCCCGTTGGACTCTGATTGTAAGATCGTTCTCGGACACAACTGGCTCACCCGATACAATCCGTCGATTGACTGGGTATTGAGCAGTATTAAGTTCAGAACATCTACGCAGCAAGTGCCAACCCCGAGCTCACTCCCCGACCCTGTAGCGCCCTCACCGAGTGCGCTGAGACTCGACGCTACGTCAGTCTCGTCTCCTTCCCCGACCGACTCGCCTCAGGCTCCCGGTCTTCGGGCACCACCTATCGCTCTCATCAACGCTGCAGCCTTTCTAAAGGCCTGCCAGCTCGATGGCTCTCAACAGTTCTCTGTCCAGCTGAAGCCTGACGGTAGCTTTCGCGCTGCGTCGGTCGACGCTGCTCCCGACCTCTCCTCTGTCCCCGAGGCATACCACGACTTTGCCGACGTCTTTAGTAAGGCGAAAGCATCGGTACTCGCGCCTCACCGGGAACACGACCTCAAGATAGAACTGGAAGAAGGAGTGCCATTACCACCCGGAAGACTCTACTCTCTCTCCCCCGTCGAGCTCGAAACCCTTCGGGCATTCATCGACGAAAACCTTCGCTTTGGTTTCATCCGTCCGACCTCATCCTCCCATGCAGCCCCTGTCCTCTTCGTCAAGAAGAAGGACGGCTCTCTCCGACTTTGCGTCGACTACTGAGGACTCAACAAAATATCAAAGAAGGATCGGTACCCTCTACCTCTCATCTCCGACCTGCTCGACTCTCCGAGTCGAGCAAAGGTCTACACTAAAATCGACCTAAGGCATGCTTACCATCTGGTTCGCATTGCCGAAGGTGATGAGTGGAAAACCGCCTTCAGGACTCGCTATGGCTCATATGAGTGGCAGGTGATGCCCTTCGGTCTCACCAATGCCCCTGCAGCTTTTCAGCGGTTCGTCAACTCGGTCTTCGCGGACATGCTCGATGTCTGCGTCGTAGTCTACCTCGACGACATCCTAGTCTACTCGGACAACATGGAGGACCATACCAAGCACGTTCGGGAAGTGCTTCGGCAACTCTGCCAGCACAAGCTCTACGCCAAACCCGAAAAGTGTGAGTTCCATTCGGACTCGGTGGAATACCTCGGGTACTTCCTCTCCCCCGACGGTTTGACAATGTCGCAAGACAAAGTCAAGACAATCTGCGATTGGCCCGAGCCTCGCAAGGTGAAGGACATTCAGTCCTTCCTGGGCTTCACAAACTTTTACCGTCGATTTATATTCAATTACTCTGATATAGTGGTCCCACTAACTCGGTTGACACGGAAAGATGCCCCCTGGGACTTTTCCGACGTCTGCCGACGGTCATTCAACCAACTCAAGGAGGCCTTCACTACAGCTCCCATCCTCACCCATTTCCAGCCAGGCGCCCAACTGACAGTCGAGACTGACGCGTCAGACTACGCAATCGCCGGTATTCTATCCATCACTGGTTCAGATGATGAGATACGACCGATCGCGTTCTATTCTCGCACTCTGACCGCGCCCGAGCTGAATTATGATACTCACGACAAGGAGCTCCTCGCTATTTTCGAGGCCTTCAAGACCTGGCGTCATTACCTAGAGGGCCCTGCCTTCCCGATTGACATCGTGACCGACCATAAAAATTTGGAGTACTTTTCTACTTCTAAGGTTCTCACCCGTCGGCAAGCCCGATGGTCAGAATACCTTTCCTCCTTTAACCTGATCATTCGTTTCCGACCTGGTAAACTTGGTGCAAAGCCCGACGCCTTGACTAGACGCTGGGACGTCTACCCCAAAGAGGGGGATAGGGGCTTCACCCGAGTCAACCCACAGAACCTCTGACCAGTGTTCACGGCTGAACAGCTCACCAACTCCCTTCGCGCGACATGCCTACACGCCCCAGTACTCAGAGCTAGTGCACTCATGGACGTCGAGTGTCTCCACACCGATATCCTAGCCAACCTCCCGACCGATCCCATTGCTAAAGCCCACCTCTCGGACACCTCGAATCCCCGATGGTCGACCGATGAGACTGGTTACCTACGTCTCGATGGCCGCATGTACGTCCCCGAGGCCGATGACCTATGTCTTCGTGTTCTCAGATACAAGCATGACCATCCCCTATCGGGACACTTCGGTCAGAATCGCACTCTAGAGCTCATTCGTCGCGAATATACATGGCCAGGCATTCGTACCTACATAAAGGACTACGTCAAGTCCTGCACGGCCTGTGCCCGAGCTAAGACGCCACGTCACCGACCCTATGGGATGCTCAAGCAATTACCGGTCCCTGACCGACCATGGAATTCCATTTTGATGGATTTCATCAAGCAACTCCCGTCCTCATCCGGCTTCACAGCCATACTGGTAGTTATTGACCGACTATCAAAGCAAGCCATATTCATTCCGACTCACGATACAATAACCTCCCCCGAGCTCGCACAGCTCTTCCTACTACACGTCTTCGCTAAGCACGGCGTACCCGCGCATGTAACGTCTGACCCAGGCTCAGAGTTTGTTTCGCACTTCTTCCGATCACTCGGTAAGGCCTTAGATATGAAATTACATTTCACTTCGGGCTATCACCCAGAAGGTGACGGACAGACCGAGCGAGCTAACCAAACACTCGAGCAATACCTCAGGATGTACTGCAACTACCAGCAGGACAACTGGTCAGACTTACTACCTCTCGCCGAGTTCACCTACAACAATGCCCCTAGCGCCATGACTGGTGTATCACCGTTCTTCGCGAACAAAGGATACCACCCGAACCTCGCTGTGCACCCCGAGCGCGATCTCTCATCGGCTCGGGCAAGGGAATACGCAGTTGACTTAGAATCATTGCATGAGTACCTACATGAAGAAATGGCTGCTGCCCAGAAAAGGTACCAAGGCCCTGCTGACGCCAGAAGATCACCCGCACCCGATTTCAAAGTCGGTGATCAAGTATTCATCAAAGCCAAGTACTTTAGGTCCACCCGACCATCAAAGAAACTCTCCGAGAAGAATCTCGGTCCCTACCCAATCATTGCCCAAGTCGGCACCCTATCATTCACAATCTGTCTTCCCGACTCTATGCGTGCTGTCCATCCTGTCTTCCACGTCTCACAGCTCGAACCAGCGACACCGAATACAATACCGAATCGGTCACAACCTCCACCTCCCATCGAAGTCGACGGCGAACCCGAGTTCGAGATCACCGAGATCCTCGATTCAAAGTTCGACCGACGTCGACGCCAATGCCCACTCCTTTACCTAGTTAGATGGGCTGGTTACGAAGGTACCGACGAAGAAACATCTTGGTTGATCGCGACCGAGCTAGGACACGCATCAGAACTCGTGGCCGACTATCACAAAGCCTATCCGACTAAGCCAGGCCCCTTAGAAAGCCTCTCATGCTAAGTCTTTTAAGTCACCGAACCAAGTCTATTGATAGTATACAAAAAACTAAATACAATTGTTCTGTCCGACTATTTACTCGGACTCGCCCTCTCCGTCTTCATCCCCCAACTCCTCGCCTTCCCCGTCCGTCTCATCCGACTCTTGCTGCTCCTCGCTCTCCTCGGGCATCACTTTGCCCTTGCCCTTCGGGTCCCTTGCGTCTGCCACCCTCTTCGTCTCCCATGCGACCCCATCCACCTTTCGACCGAGCTTCACCAGCTCCCTGGTGTTGTGGTCGATCGCAGCCACGAGCTCCCCAAGTCGGCGGTCTAGGACCAGCGTGACTGGGTCTGGCTGATTTGATGGCCCTGCCACCGAGAAGCTTCCCATTGCCGCCTCGATCTCCTCCGTACTCGCAGCGTTCGCGACCGTCTTCCTCGTCCTCTTCCTCTTTTCACCTCCCCTCGGCGACATGTTCACCTCCGCCGTCTTCTCACTCTGCTTCCTTTTCTCTCCACTCGCCGACCGCTCCATCGCCGACGTCGAAACTTCGAAGGTGCACTTGACCTTCGACCGTTGACACCGACCGCACGTCGGTGTACACGCTCCGTCGGCCAGCTCGCACCCACCGCTGTCGCCACTCCGCCGGCATCGGTCACATGGGGGCCTGAACCCCATGATGCCCGTGTTGGAACGGGCAGTGACCTGTCGCGGCTAACCAAGTAATAAGTCAGCGAAATCAAATTAAAATGATCGGCCACGTACCTTGGCCTTGGGCCCTAGCCCCAACCGCGCCCTCATCGCCTCGCCAGCCGCTAGCGACTCGGCCTTCTCCCTCGCCCTCTCCTCTGCTTCGGCCTTGCGCCTTGCCTCGAAGTTGGCTCGCGCCTTTTCCTCGGCGATCTTCTTCGCCTGCTCCTTGGCCTTCCGTTTCTCTTCGGCAACTCTCTTCGCCTCCTCCTCAGCCTTCTTCTTCGCAGCCTCCTCTGCCAATCTCCTCGCCTCCTGTTCGGCCGCCTGCTTCATCAATCGCTCCCGACGTCTTCGCGATTGCTCGTTGAACTTGGCAATTTGCACCTGTATCGAGTCGGTCGGTTTCCCTTCCAACTCGGGCGAGGCGGCACGCGTCCAGTCGACGTTGTTGCCGTTGTTGTTGTTGCCAGAAGACATGATTAAGGTGAAGTGTTATGGAAAAGAAAATTTGTTGGGTTACCGTCACCGAAGGCCAGTCTTAAATATGCCCTAACCGATTTTCAAACCCAGACAATGGTCACGCACATTCGGTGTGGAATACGCGTTGCAGCCTCGTGGGCTTGGCCCTAAGAGGGGGATACTGTCACGACCGTGACATCCGATCACCCTGTACCCTATTGTCCGATCGCGTCCACGCGTTCGCCGTCCGCCTATTGTATGTACTCCCTTTTCCGTTTCTTTCTATCTGTCCTGTATCGCCACCAATTGGTGAGCGCGTTGTCCGTTCTGTCTCTCTGTACTATTACCTAATATGTTTCCTTTCTCGTTTCCAGTTACTATACGTTCCCGTCCCATTGCATTACTAACACAATGTCTATCGGTAAACCAGTTATCGCACTTACCGTACTTACTCAGCGTGCAGCGCGGCTGCGCTCGTCGTTCGTCGGTAATCCCGACTTCCCGTACATCGCCTCATCCGTTCTACTCAGTATAAATACCTAGATACTCGGTCTGTTGTAGTTTCAGTTCGAATATCGAATAAGATACTTCTCATCTGTTCTCCCTTCGCACTCCCCGTCTCTGTCTCGTGCAAGCGGTCGTAGACCGTTTACCCTCGGACTCTCCGTCAGACCCTCGGTCGGCCTTCCTATCATTCGGGAAGCACGACTATGCTACGTAGCATCTCGGTCTTACCGCTAGACCAACCCCTGACCCCCTGACCCCTCGTAGAGATCAGATCGGTGAAGAACCGGTCTTGACATCGCCTGTCACGCTCGCCAGGTCAGGGCAGTGGCACAGCTATGCAGAGTACAGACGGTCACTGGCTGCAGATCACGGGTCTACCTCTCCACAGACGGAGGAACTACTGGTAACTATGGCTCAATCTCCTTGCAGGTACGAACCACGCTTGAACGGGAGCCACCCTACAGACACCAGGCACGATCCTGGGCTGGTGTATGATATGTAAACAACTAGGTACTAGAAACTCCCAAACCCAAGTGGGCTACAGGGAACAGCACTAAAGGCTGGCCATACGCGAACGTGAAAGGTGCGAAACAAAGCTCCTTGACCCCATGCACCTACTTAGGCTGTCTTACACGGCCACCCAAAGGTGAAAATCGGCTGAGTGTCACGGGCCAGCGGATGGTAGCCCAG
This sequence comes from Scleroderma bovista, assembly GCA_037178675.1. Classification (NCBI taxonomy): domain Eukaryota; kingdom Fungi; phylum Basidiomycota; class Agaricomycetes; order Boletales; family Sclerodermataceae; genus Scleroderma; species Scleroderma bovista. The sequence goes on from JAYMGJ010000489.1 coordinate 14,783, forward strand.
GAATGATTTGTTATCGATTGGTACGGATGGGCTACATATTTAGATATTATCACAATGTACTAGGGGTGGGCTAGGGTGTCAATTAAGGGAAGGGTAGATAGGTCAAATTAGGTATTGTCATGGAATCATATGAATGAGCCCAGAAAGTATTTACACATTAAGGCAGGCACATAATTTGTGATCGCTATGTCATTCGGGTGGGCCCAGGCCTGCCTCTCATGCATGTCAATGGATGAGCCCATATTGTGTTATCATGTAGGTGTATAGGTGAGCTTAACTAAATCAGTATAGCACGGAGGACACCTATGCACAAATGGCACCGCGGTATGTACCGTGGGTCAGGTGGAAATGCCGCGGGATTGATGTAACTACTGTAGATTAGGTGTAGGTACAACTAGCATATAAAACCAATGTTTGGAGAAAAGGATGCCTAATACGGAAATGGTACACAGCAGCTACCGCGGGTTAGGTGTCACTACAACCCCATGCACCTACGGCTGTCTTACAAAGTCACACAGGGCAGAACTGGGGTAAGACCGCGGTATGTGCCGCAGGTTAGGTATCACCACCGCAGTCAGGTGCAAAAATGTAGGTATATAGGTGAGATAGCCCAAATTAGTACAACACAGGGGACATTGGCATGCATGGGGTATCTTGGTAATAGCTACCTGGAGCTATCGCAGATAAGATGAAACAGCTGCGGGTGAGGTGTACCGTGGGTAGGGTGTCACTATGGCTGGTGAGGTGCAACAACTGTGGGATAGTTGTAACTACAGCTGATTAGGTGTCACTACCGCGGATAAGGTGTAGCTATCGGGGGAGGGGTGTAACCACTGCGGGTTGGGTGTCATTACCATGGGTAGGGTGTCACTCCCACAGATAAGGTGTGACTATCATGGATATGGTGTAACCACCACGGGTGAGTTTTAAAAACTGCGGGTAAGGGGTGATTATAACGGATTAGATGTGAGTATCACAGGTAAGGTGAGCAGGTGATGTGCAATAATGGGTAGGGTGGGCACTGAATCACGTTAGGTGTCCCTCCCGCAGACCTGAGTGTCACTACCGCGGGTCTATGTATCACTACTGCGGGTAAGATGTCACTACCACAGGATAAATTTAACTACCGCAGTTTTTGTGTGGTTGAAACAAACATTTGTAAAAAGGAAATACTGCACCATATAAACAGCTTGGTGAAATTTAGCATATAGGTTTATGCCGTATAAAGGAAGCATCAATTACAATCTAACCTTAGCGTGTGTGGCTGGCTCCACACGTGGCAAATATTACAGTGGTATTAACTGGCAGTGTTAACCGCGGCAGAGCTTTCACCACGCCAGAGTTTTCACTGTGGCAGAGTTATGTGAAGCAGGTGTTAAAATGAAATTTCCAATATGATTTGGTTCACAATTGTCACAATGTTATGTTGTATACCAATGCAACCGCGGTACCTTCTGGAGAGAGGTAGAATGATACCGCAAGACAAATGAAAAGGATTAGGCTGTGAAAAATACCATTGATTAGGAATCATTTACTAGGAACTAGGAAACACCTGGTGATGAGTGGGTTAGGCTCATGTTGGCATACCTTGGCTGTGAAATGATTACCAGCATGTGCACATAGCCGTGGGTACAATACTATTTCTTAGGTGAAACAAATAAATTGCATGTAAGTGTGGGACAAAATGTATTTCATACATATTAATTAACAAAAGGAAACATAGTTCATTCGCACAAAGAAGTGTTGCAAAAAATATATATACAAACAAAGATGGATGCCAGAATGGTCAAACAAAAGTATCTAACATAACCAGTGTACATAAAAGATAGTCTGTGAAAAGGAAAATGGTATGGAAATGAAGATAAAGGTACTTTAGGTGTCCATTGCATTTGCTTCCCCAGTGCCCGCACTTCCATCATCTCCAACCACGGGTGCCAGAGCCTTGTCATCGGGGACATTGGCGGGACTTACCACAATGGGGGGAGAGGAATGGCTTCCGGATCCAAAGCCATTGCATCATTGGTGATGCTGTTTGGAGGGCACGAGGAGAGGGGATCCTCACCAGGTGTCATGGGGCACTGCAGGGGATGTGAGTATTGAACCGCAGGTAAATTAAATGGACTTACCGGGATGGCGGGGACAGAAGCTGTGGGTTGATCCACAGCCATGGTATCATCAGTGTTGATGATGGCAGGAGGGGGGCAGGCGGGAGGAACATGGTCATCGCCAGCAGAGCTGGGAGACCGAGGCGAATGGGCGTCTTGTACCGCGGTTGGAGCCCACAGTGTTTGCAGGATGTCGGGGGTGACGGATTCGGCAAGCATCTCAATGGTGGTGGATACATCACGAGATGCATGTGGATGCGTGCACGGTTCCGTGCTTGCAACCGCGGGGATTGTTGGATCCGGTCCGTGGTCTGCAGGAGGGCCAGTTGGGGGGGACACGACGGGGGAATGCGACTCAGCATGGATGGACAAAGGGGAGTGCATACGGAAAATGGATGCAGGACTTTCAACTGGTGTGAAAGTTTGCATGGCACCGGGAGGGGATGGTACTGGAGGGACAATTAGTGTACTTGACCTCAGACTCTCCATGAGCTGGCGAAGTGTGTCCACTTGGACCTCTTGTGCCTCCAGCCTCCGCGTCACATCGCCCAACATCTCCTTCAAGTCGGAACATTCGCTGCAGGTGCTTGTTGTCGTCGCCGTGGTTGTATGTTCGCTGTACTCGACGCTTGTACCGCGGTCCCTCGATTTTGACAGCCATCGCAGTTGCACTATCAGCACTCCATCAAATTCTGTTTAGATATTCAGCAGAACGGAATAAAACTAATATTCAACTTACTTTCACGTTTGCCCCTCAATGGGCCAGGTATTGAAGGTCGAGCTGCATGTGCTGGACCTGCAGATGCAACACCCGCAGGAACGGGACTCTTGGCTTTGCGTTTGTGAGTCGAATGGGGAGGGTTTGTATGCAGTGGTGCAGGGGTTGGTGCTAGTGATTGGGGGGGGGTCTGGCTGGCTGGTCCGTGCTGCTGGTGCACGCAATTGCGATTGAGACCGCGTATGCTTCAGTGACAGGCTGCACCCATGCTTCCCCTTGTTGCACTGGAAGCACACACAGTCCTCCTTCCTGGCACAGGGTAACATTCGACGGGCGCAGTGGTCACATCGATCCATCGCAGGAAGGATGGGGAAGTTGGGAGGGGGATTGTGAAGGTCGTAGGTCTTCGTGACACCACGACGAATAGGCTTGGCGGTGTCTTTGTCGTCGCTGTCGACAATGGGGGCCGACTTGACCCGCTTGCGAGGGCGACGGGACTGGCTGTGTCCCCGAGTCTTTGCACATCCACCGCGATGACCTCTCCCCTCCTCTGGAGCTACTGGCTCAGATGGGCCAGTGTCATTGCTACTCACCTCATGTGCCGGTTGCTTCCCCTTATCCACCCTCTCCTCCTCCACCCTCTGCTCCGCTGCCTGCTCACCGTCCATTTGGCCTTCATTGCTTGGTTCGGGAACCTGGTCACCGCGATTGGAGTCTTGACCGTGGTTGCACCAGGGATGGTCGGAGACATTCTCTGCAGGACACTGCAGGAGTTGGGGCCACTTTGGCCACGTGGTAATTCCCTCTGATGGATCCTCGAGGTCGCGGTCGAGGGACATGAGCATGGGGGGGATGTTGAAACCACGGGGTAGGTTCCCCACCACCTCTCGAACACGGTGTAGAGACAGTCCTGTCTCTAGGTGTAGAATTGGTAGTACTGATACTGGACTCTTACCTTAGCTATGTAGGCTTGTACTTAGCTTACTAAGCAAAAAAAAAAACTTCCCTCTTTCCTCTGTATATGTTTGATCTCAGTCCTGGAGTGACTGAACACCTCTACTCTCCCTACTTCCTCTAGTCTCCCCAGAGCTCTGCCAGACCTCCAGAAGCCCCTGGGTCGAGCGTGCCTCACCTGAGGCAGCAGCAACACCCAACCCCCCCCTACAATGGTTCTGACAATTGTTAGATACAGTCAAGGATTTAAATTAGTTTACTCACCAGCTGGGCCCAGACATCGCGATGGACGCCCAGCCATAATCCAGTATCCTTAGTTTTCTTAATTGTTGTGACTTGCGCGGTGATGAGGCTGGTGGCATCCGCGATGACTTCTCCAGGCGTCATGGGGGTTCCAAAATCTTTGGGGACGTTGGAGGAGGATGCGAACTGAGTGTCGGATTGTTGGGTAGACATAGTGAAGTGAAAATGAGCTGAGTGGGAGTGAAAACAAGTTTGCGGTGTGGAAGCCGTGCGGTATGTTGAATATTTATTATGATTATGTCAGCAAGTGTCACACACCAGTGGACTGAATCTGACAGCATTGATACGTCACTCAATGCCACACCACGTGCTAATAATCTCCATGTGGGCTTTCAACCGCGTGCATGGTACGTCACCCAGGTTCACCAGTGTTGCGGTACACCCGCGGAAGCTGTAGTTAGTAATAATTAAATGCTCCATATAGTTAGTCAGGCACCCACATCAACGTGTAAATTTAATCACCAAAGTATAAATGGAATGGACAGTCACATGGATTGTCGGAGTGAATTGACTGCGGTAAGATCCAGTGTATTTCAGATTTACCGGTATCACAGGTGCAAGATTAGCAGCAAATAGAATAGAGACAACAATGATTGAAAATTTGTGATCAGGTAGCCAGTCTAAGCAACACTATTGACACTAAGATTTATTGCATACAATGCCTGCGGCAGACATTGAAGATTGGAAGGCAAGGAAAATGGTACCCACAACATCTATTTAGGGAATCATGACCGCGGGTGTGCTAAACATGTTTCACTGTCTGTATTTACGCAGATGCAGAGCTACAATGGGTTGGCAAGCTTTGTTTTGATACATATCTCATTCCTACCACAATATAGAACAATTGGAATCAATTGACAGTGATATGCAGTACCCGAATACCACCCCAGATTCCATTAATGACATAAGATGGTTGATTCTGACCATTATTTACCCTTTAAACATTTCATTTCATAGTGGTGGGAAATATATTATATAAGCTGTGGTACTTAACATAAATGATCGCGGCCTGTCAACCCCAAACCCTCTATTGTCTCATACATCACCAGCAACCATGAGCGACCAAGGAATGTGAGATTTATAGATGATGGAGCACCCAACACATGTAAGTATATGTATTGGATCTGTATCCCTCATTTGACATGGATCTCGGACAGCTTTGTTCGGCAGCCCAGGGTGGACACCTCCCAACAGGCAAACTCCGAGGGCACCTTGTGAGTATCTATCAGTTCTACATGACTATTGCTTATTTCAAATTCACAGCAACTGAGAGTAGCAGTGGATGGTCTTCACCCACTCAGCCAAACCATCTACCCACGGGCGACCCAATGTGTATTGACACAAATGAACATTCACTCCCCACGGTTGATTCACCGTCATCCAATGTGTCGGACAATAGCTGGTCTCCACCAGGCGCGTTGCCACGTCATGCACTCCCACCTATGTCATCCCTAACCGCGATACCACCCGATGCCTCAAACATCCTCCGACTCTGGTTCCGACACTGACACGTCGGAGGATAGCCAAGGATGGACTCCCCCCCTGTTGCCGCATCAGCAATTCCAGTCCAGATGTACACACAACTCTCCCAGAACCCAGTTTCTGAAGAAAGTGACTCATCACCGCGGCCCATGACGCCAACCCACAGACCATCCACTGATTCCTCAGATGGTGACATGTCAGAGGAGAGTCAAGCATGTACTCCACCCGCACAGTAAGCCTCTAACATTTTTCCAACATCACTCATGTTGCCGATGGAGTCAACCCCTTGTAGGCAACCCCGCAGATCAGCATCGCTCAGTGCATCACGTCTCTCCACAGAGACAGGTAAGCCAACTGGGAGTGAATCTGACGCAGAGGCAATATGCCTCAAAGACTTCTGGCTGAGAGTCATTGGTACAAGCCCCATTGTGCACAGTAGGTTAGTGGATAAGGGAAAGGCGCCCGAAACGGAATCAAGCTCAGTGCGCCCATTCCCTGTAACCTGTCCAAGGATGTGGAAGGTGAGTGTTGCCTCAGGTTAAATTACTGATACTGACAGTCATAGTGGAATGGTGGCATTTGCTACAAACAATGGCCAACCTTGAAATTGACCGCAGTAAATTCAATGGCCCGTGGCATGAATGTGAGTACATTAGTATATCTACTAAATTGATATTCACAATCAGTAGTAAGCACAGCTCGCCAGATTGCAGCCCGTTTTCACCCCAAGGATGGCAAATCCATCCGCCTGGACAACTCGTATGACAAACCCCTTATCACAATGTACCAGCAGTATGCGGACAAGTTGGTGGAAGAAACTAGGGAGTGGAGAAGGCTGATGGCCTTACGGGCACATTATGCTGACATGATAGATAAGTTGGAGCACATGGATAAGGGTGAGATGGAGGGCACACAGGGTGCCACGGATCATTTAGAAGATTTACACCCATCAATGTTGTAATTACATTTGGTTGTCTGCTAGTATTAAATACTTGAAAGAATGATTTTCAGTGTGTGAGATGACATTCACTAGGATTGTGAGTTTAAAGGTAAATGTGATGGACACCACATGTTTGATCATGACCGCGGTTGTGTTCAACAGTCATGTTGTCATATTCACCTTATATTCACCGCGGTTATGATTCATGATACACAGCGATGGCCACCTGGTGATGATGATCCTATATCCACATATACAGATTTGTCTACATTTACAATCCGTATACGAGGAATCTATTCTCGGCGCTTCTTTCATAGGCAAGCATCATCATAGTCCTCCAGCCTTGATGGGAGCCTCTTTGGCCGGACCGACTGCCGCCTCATGACACCTTTTCCCCCTTCATTGGATTCATCTTGTAGTGATTTATGTTTTGCATTTTATTTCAGGTCCTGTGAGTAATTTTACTGGGATTGCCATAATGCATACCTTGTGGAATAGCTGCAGGAGCTGAATGACCTGCGGTTGGCACTTGAATTGACTGACCGCTCTGTTTCATGACTTCAGAGTGTTTGGCTGAATATATATATCAGATTTGTAAGAATAAATATGTTGGTGATGGAATAAGAAGCGCCCTTGCCTTTTATCTTCCCACTTTGTTGAGCCGCAGTGGAGGGAGGACCCGCGGGTGTCACATCCATGGAAGGAGCACCTTCCCAGTACCTCCAGGATGTTTCCCTGAATATAAATATTAAATATGTCAGTGTCAGAATATGTTCACAGCCTAAGAAGACCATCACCTTTGGTGTTAAGCGGAGCGTCAGAGTGGGCGGTGGCAGTGACCTCCATGGCAGCTGTACTCTTCCCTGTGACTGCACTCTGTTTACCTAAATGAATATATGATAAACATAGCCGTAACTGCTGGTGTGACATCATAGGACCACCTTTACCTTTGGTCTTCTGAGTGACAGGTGGGTTGTCAGCCGCGGTTGTGGAAGCACCCGCGGTTGCAATTGGATGTGCCAGATTATTCTTATCTGCAACTGCTTTTTTCTTGTCTGCATATAAATATTATCCACATACATTTAGTTGTATGTGGGGGTCCATAAGAACACTCTCACCTGTTGTCTTTACCCGCGGCTTGGGTTTGACAACCATTGCAGTACCCGCGGTCGGAGGATTCTCACTGCCTGCTATTGTTTGTTCATTTCATCCCTATTGATAATAAATATCCCACCTGAATCTTTCCTTTGCTGCATTGCCTGTTGCTGATGGGACCCAGCACGCATGGAATATGATGCATTTGGTGGGCCCACTTTAATATTGTGACCGGCTGAGGAGTCACCATTGGTCTGATCCGAACTGGAATCTGTGAAAATATATCAGTGTATGTTCATACAGTAACCATACTTACCCTTTGAATTTTTTCTGGCATGCGTCTGTTTCGACCTTTTATTACGGCTCTTCTCAGCATCCGCTGCAAGACATCAACGATATACCAATGAATGAATAGATGTAATTACCTTGCAAATCGTGTTGACCGCGGGTGTGCCTTGATTCTGCTCCACCCCTAGAAGGACCCACGGCATTTCCATGCGGACGCACAGGGGGCTGAATGTCCTCTATGTCCTTGTCATTATATGATACATCTATCAATGCCTCTCAGTGGTTGCCAATTTAATAGAATGATATTTACCTTGCGTGGGCTTTTTTCCTGTTCTCTTTGCCGTACTCTTGTGATTGGCACTCGAAACCGTGGCTTGTAGCGACCCATCGGACTCTAACCACCTCTTGACCTTGAATGTATTTGCGGGATCACTCACTTGCCTGTCTCGCCACCACTCCAATATTTCTGTGGCCTCTTTGTTGGTAAGCCTAGAGGGTTCCTTGAATGCGACATTGGCAGGCCAATACCTGCCCAATATATATGTGCTGTGGTCAAGCCCAATCGCTGCCCATGGTACAGCAACATCGGACCAACCACAAGCCTTTCCTGTTATGACATGGTTAGTGTTTGATTCATAGAATATTTTTACATACCATAATGAAAACTAATGAATGCGCGGACTACATCCTTTTTGTCCTGGGTGTTCATATTCAGGATGACCGGAATGTAGGGCATGTCATCTGCATCTGTTGGGAGGTTAAACCGCGGCCGTCTTTTACCTTTGACAGGCTTTCTTGGAACCGTGCCCTCATCCTCCATATCTTCACCACTTTCCTCCTCCACACCAAACACCTGATGGGCATACTGCTCCCACTTGTTCTCCACCCGGTCCCAGCCATCAAAGAGCTTGCCATCACCCAATTCGTCATTGAAGTCATGCCTATGTGTGTCAGTAGTAATATATACACCGAATAACCACACTCACAGGCCATACATGATGTCACCTGCGGCACCTTTCCAAGCCGCCATCACCACCACTCTGGCACCACACCGCTTCCACATCGCCCTGGAAAACTCACGGGCAAACTTCCGACCTTTTCCTTCCGCGGCTCTACCTGTAGTTTCAGTACCATGCTGCCACGGGATAAGAGTCTCACCTTGCTTGGATCTCTGGGGGGGGTGGGTATCATTCCATTCCTTGGCTGTCTTTTCTGCCCGCTCTATTTTCTCCGCGGTCAGTCTCTTTATCACTTTGCCCACCGCCCTCTGATAATTTTGAATGTACCCGCTGGAACCGGGTGCATGTCCTGCTCTGGCAAGCACATCATCTATTTTTGCCTTCTCTTGGTCTGTGTCATATCCATACTTTTCCAGTCGCAACTCCGGTCTAACCATGGCCCGCCTGACCTCTCCTTAGGCATAGATGCAACTCCGGATCTAGTCCGGCCATCTCCAGCCCTATAGCTGCACTCCAGCTCAACTCCAGTCACTACGTCCATCTCCGCCTCAGGACTAACCCCTGTCTTCTTACAGACAGATCTGCGGTCTAACTCCTCCGTGTCGGACCTGTACCTACCACTAGTCGCTACTCCGGTTTCAGTCCGGCCACTCCCTTAGCCTTGTCTGCAACGTAGCCCAACTCCGGCTGGTACATCCAACTCCGGCTCAGTTCTGCTCCTGCTCCTGCTCCACTTCCTCTGTCAGGTCCACCAAAGGCTTAGGACATTTCCATGTCCAACTCCGGACCTTCCTCCGGCTACTCCGCCCTTCCTCCACCTGTGCACTCCCTCCGCTCGTGCACTCCCTCCGCTCTTGCACTTCCTCCGGTCGTGCACTTCCTCCGGTCGTGCACTTCCTCCGGTCCCGCTTCCTCTGGTCCTGGACATCGCTCCGGACTTAACATTAGTTAAGTCCACCTCTGACCCTTACCTGTCCTCTTCTGACCTAGTTCCCTTGTCCCTGCTTTTCCTCCGTCGTCCCTGTAACTCTAGTTCCCTGTGTCTGCTTCCGCTCCGGTTTATTTTCCTGTCCCTGCTTTATTTTCTTGTACTTGGTTTATTTTCCTGTCTGCTTCTGCTCCATCCCTTGTCTCGACATTAAGGTGTTTACTTGTCACCGTATATACTCACCTTAGTTTCATTACTATATAAACTACCGTACTCCGGCCTAGTAGTCCTGAGATCAAATCTCGACTAAGATACTCCCCACTCTGTACTACCCACCATGCTCTCCTAATCCCATCTTGTTCTCCTGAACTCCGGCCAACTCCGGCCTCCGTCCTATCTCGTCCCCTTGGTCCTATGTCCGATCCTAGCAAGTCTCCTACTTGCACGAGGGCAAAAGCCACCTCTGTCCCAGACTTGACGCTAGACCTCTCAGGACTTATCCCACCTCTGGGATGTCCTTCGTCCGGACAAACTGCGCTTTACTCCGGTCCACTTTCCCGCGGTCCGGACTAACTCCGCAAAACCCGGACTTACTTCCAGTGCTCCTCCAGCGCCCGGACTTCGTCCGTATGACCCGGACTTGACTCTCTGCACTAAGTAGCACATACTAGTGTCAGGACTTACCTCCTCATTAGTTCCCTGCACCCCTGGACCTCCTAGTAAGATCGTCGAGGAGAACCGGTTTTGACAGTCTGCTATTACCATGCGGGCAGTCCACCTGCGGCCATATTTGATGAGCTGTTTTTTCTTCCGAGTGCGAGAGTGATTATACAGCCAATTTTGAATGGCCTATGAAAATACGAAATAAGGCAAGCTCTTCATAAGTGAGGGAGCACTCACCTTCTTCTTTATCACCCATTGGTGACTCTTGAGTATCCTGTTGGCCTCCAGCCTTTGGACATGGCTTGCAATGTCCTTAAAAATAGACTTCCTTTTCGTTGCGTCCGCTGCCATCCACTGTTCCAGTTTCTCCTGGACAATGATGAGCTCATCTTTGCGAAGGGGGGTCTTGCCTTGCCCAGTGGCATCAGACCTCCCATCACTATCACTCTCACTGTACTCAGATTCAGACATGGGTGAGGTGGAATCTTTGCAGCGAGTTCCAAATTCCGGCACGCATTCGGGCCTGTTGATTGAAGTTCACGCGGTCACTTTCTTCACATGTCACAAGGACCCTTGATCTTACTTTACCATGTATGGGCAGATGCAATACGGCGCCCGAGGAATATTTGGTAAGATTCCATGGGTATTTGCAAAGATCTTACCATAGATGGAAAGGTCCATGTTGCTCAGGGTCCATTTTGACAACGCTTATGTGCCAATCTCAAGATCTCAGTCCATAGTTGGTAGGGTTCCATTTGTGCCTGATTGCGGTCCCGACTGAGTGGATTGACACCACAGGATCCCAATCCGATGCAGTTGGTCAAGTTCAAGGTATTGCAATGAGGCATTTCAAGGTCAAAAGTGGTTGTGTTGTGAGCTTTGCATCCAGAGACAGTCATGGGGAAGTCCAAGGTAGTAAAAGTAGGCCCCTCTACACCTGTAATGCAGGTGACATGAAAGACAGTAAGATCTGGTAGACAATCCAAGGACAAGATTGTAAAGGCTCCACCCCGGAAAAAGGCACGCATTGAAAGAGCTGATGATCAGTCTCCTACTCGAGCTGGTTCATCGGCATTGGAGCACACCAGTTTCTTTCCAGATGAGCCTGTAGAGGCATATTCTACTACAGATGATCCACCCCTGCGAGCATGTAGATTGCCAAGGAACCAGGTCTGATGCACCTTCCACACTCTAAATATATATCTCATCCAATCATAGGACCACTATCTGCGAGACTGGCTGCCCTGGAAAGGCAAATATTTGTCAGTGCTCCTAGAAATGGAGGCACCCCCTGCATCCAGGATCTGTATGCGGTGTGGAAAGGATGGGGCAATTAGGTGCACCGACTGTGCTCATAGGCCACTCTTCTGCACCAACTGTTGCCTTGACACACACCAGCTTGGTCCCTTCCATCGGATTCAAAGGTGGACTGGAACCTTCTTTGAGGATTTCTCTCTTCGCCTGGTGGGTCAGTTCTTTCACCATATCCACATGGTAATTAATAAAGCAGATTGGATTTGTGATGCACTTGGGCCACGGTGGAAAACCATGTCCTAGTGGAGGATATAGCCACGGTAATAATGCAAGTGATGATGAAGATGCTTGGGAAGATGTGGAGGACGATGGGAGCCCACCTCATCTAGCTAGACCGCGGGACAGAAGTTGCCAAACTGTGGTGGACACTAATGGGGTGCACTTTTGCGACATTCGGTACTGCAGCTGCGATGGTTCAGAGGACTCACATCTGCAACTTATGATGGCTGGCCTTTTCCCTACGACAACAAAAAGTCCCAGGACTGCATTTACCTTCCAGGTGCTGGATGATTTTATCCGGGACAATGTGGAATGTGGCACCACTGCAATGAATTACTATAGTAAGTTGCAGAGACTGACATCCAATGCATTCCCACATGCGGTGCCGGTAAGTGAAGTAACCTTTTGTTGACTGTGGCATTGACACCGCGGATGAAATAGAATAGGTACAGGGAGCTCCTGAGATTGTCAAGGGCATGGAGACTTTTGAAACTTCTCAAGTGGAAAGGATTCTATGGAATGTCGGAAGAACCAGGGCCAGGGGAACTGGTCCTCTTTTGCCCAGCATGTCCCCAACCCGGGGTCAATATGCCACCCGCGGGAGAGGTGGATCTCACACAGTGAGTATTGGTTGTAATTATTCCATAATTTACATACATGACTGATCTGGACAGTTGGAAGTATTCGAGGGTCATTGCCATGGATGGAAATTTCAAAGCTGAACATATGTTGCTCAAACAAGCTCCAAACGAGGTCTGGTTGATGGATGGAAAAGGATTCATGGTAACATCGGAGCCTTATAAATCCTATTTAGCAGGAAGTGCAAATAGAGTGGAGGTATGATATCCTTGACGCATGCCGCGGTATGTTCTGATGCCACAGTTAGAAATCGGACTGTAGCAATCACCGTGCGGTCAATCAGGCGAATACTAGTAGAAGTCAGTTGTCATCAACTGGAATTGGTGGTTGTGCCTGTGCCAGACATGGGTGCTTTGTTCCACATGCCATGGTTGATTTCCAAAAGGGAGAGCAGTGCGTCCGCGGTTCCAAAATAAAGAGCTTTATTGACCCGCGGGTAGGCAAGTCAACATGGATTACTCCTTGGTGCATGCAGTGCATCACAGAATGGACCACCAACAGCGGGTGGTAAACTTCTATGACATCAATTGTCAATACAGCAAAAACCTGTATTGGTGTATGGAAGGGAACCGGTTTGTGTCTCTCCCACCCGGATTAAAGATTCAACCGGGCATTGGTATATGGCATGTCCATGGACATCAATTGGAATGTTTTGTCAGGTATTCCCCTAATTTCATTCCTGGAGTAGGCAATGTGGACGGGGAAATAATGGAGACTCTCTGGTCGTCCTTAAATATTATTTCCCCCTCCACCCGGGGAATGGCCACCCCTCATCGGCAGGAAATGCTGGACTTCCAAATGAACGACAGTAATTTCTTGAAGATGGTCCACATGCGTGAGTGATGCTAAATATGGGATATGGCGACCGCATTCATGCATTCCAGCTCTGTCTTTGAAGAGGAAACTGGTTGCTGCACAAAGAAATCTGGCATCCTCTCGTGATACCTTTGCAAATTTGGATGAAACTGTGCCTGAAGACATTTGTAATACTTGGATGGCCCAAGAGAGGAATGCACTTGTGGAGAGGTTATCCAATGCAAAGGCCATGGATATATTTGAAGTCCAGTTGGAAAAGGGTAGGTCCTATGGCAACAAGTACAGAAAAAGGCTGAAATGACACGGAAAGCACCGAGCATTAAATCCATGGAGATTAGCCTCATAGGAATGCAATCCGTGGCAGGGGCATTGCGAGGATCCGCCACATGGATGGCAAGGGCCTTGAAGGTGGAGGAGTCTCAGATAGTGCTCTTATTGGATGCACGCAGGATCGATTCAAGAACTACCGAAAACCAAAGGCTTGACATTTCCCGCCGTCGCGACAGGCTACAGTCACAAATCAATGGCTTGGTGCAGACCGCGGCAACATTTGTGGGAGCTGACTGGGACAGTGGACTTGATGCCTGCGAACATGGTGACTCAGGGAGTGATGAAGATGGTACCTTCATTACTGTATCCCCTGGGAATGCAGAACACGCCATACTGCCACTGCCTTCCTATATAGGTTTGCCGCGGTGTGGTGCATTGGAGCTGAATGGCCTCGTAGAGGAAGAACTTCAGCTCAGACAAGGTCAGGCCAATGATGCTCTGCATGAAATACGACTTGCTCTTGCAGACAAGGCAGTCTTATTTCGCACTGAGGTCCGACATGGCAAAAACTATGCTGTGACAACCCGCACTTGGAAAAAGGTATCGGACCTGGACACCTTGGTCAAAAGATATTCCGCGATCTATAATCGGTGCCGAAAGCAAATGGTTGCGTTGGGAGCCGACCAAAGCATTCTTGACCAGTATCAAATACTTAACAAGAAGGATCTCACAGTGAGTACTGCAGTGTCTGATCCGAATGCAAGGGGCCATCGCCATGACTCCTTGGCATGGTTCTGGACTATGGACATTCCAAAGGACACAAATAAAAATGATTGGATGTCAGAGTGTAAGCTTTGCAATTTTTGGTCATATATATCTACTTAATGATTCCAAATAGTTTACCAGGTTCATTGGTTACGGGCGAAGGCAAAACAAGATCGATGGACTGAAGAGGTGGACCTCATAATTTCAGAACAGGGTTGGACACACAACTTCTTCAGGAACCGGGCAAATTTCTGGGAGGAAAAAGCAGCGAAATTGGGATTGGACTTTGACCGCGGGATGGCATGCTATGCAGCAAGGCAATATGACATGTACAACAAATTGAGCAAACTCTGTCAATGATTATGTGTTAAAATATCACCCGAGGCACAAACAATGCATACTAGTTCTACAATTTACATGCAATTATGGAATGCCATTCAATTGTCCTTTCCCCTCCAAAGTTTATCCGCAGACACCGCCCACTTCTCCTCCAGCTCGTCGGCAGAATCAGTTAGATATTCCACCATGGTCATGCGGTCGACGAGATGATGTAATAGGGTATTTTGATGGAAGATCTTCTCATCAACTTCTTTCAAGAGATGCTGCGTGTGTAATTTGATATCTTCGATTCCCATGCCTGGGGTTTCCAGGACATTAAATAGGGTTGGAATTCCATAATCCCCGGGCTGCAAAGAATGCTTATTAGAAATTTGTTTGCATTACCCTGTGAACTCACCTGGGTCTGCGGAAAGAATTGCTGTGCCTCTGTGACCAGCTGGCGGAGTGTTGTCCGCGGTACAACATTGCAGGGGACACCCCATACCCACCACGCCCCAGGTGTGGCCCGTGTACTTTGGACTCTGGCTTCTGCGGGATAAACCTTGAAGATGTCAATGGTTTTGATCTGGCCCATCAAAGTTGGTGCATCGGGGTCCCCAACAGAAACCCATTCCATCACTTGGGCTGCAACCGCGGGAACCTGCATCACCAGCCCATGCTTGTTACATGCGCCAAGTAATCGCTCCAGAATTGCCTGCAAGATTGGTCAGCCTATTCAATGTGATGGGTAATCCAGGATCGCACCACTTCTGCCAGTACATGGCTATGCCAATCGATCTTCTCCCATAGCAAATCTTCCCCTGTCTGCTGCAAAGCATGGACAAACTGACGGAATCTGATACCCGCGTATTGCAAAGTCGCGGATAGTGTGCGTGCCTGAATAATGGAGGGATCCATGGGTGTAGGATGGGGAATAAAGGCAGATATTATAAAGGTCTATATTTATAATTTCTCCAACAACGTTCCCACGTATGGCCTACCATTGTTTATGAAACAATGACCACCCACCCAGGTCGCATTGTTGAATATCACCAGGTGCTCCCACGGATATATAATTGCTACATCCCTTTTGTTCCGTGTATATTTGATTAGCATATCAATGGATGATTGGATTTCAATTAGATGTCTATTCTCACCACGGTCAAATACAACCACGGTTGCTATATATGTAGTCTGCTATGATAGCCAAATATAAAACACAGAATTTGTCAGGAAATTGACCCCTTATTGTTCCCTTGTTATTAGCATATGAGTGAATGATTGGATTTCAATTAGATGCCTAATCTCACCGCGGTGGAATACAACCACGGTCGCTATATATGTGGAATTGATGTTGTATACTGATATGGCATCACCATTTTCTGATCTGTCACCGCGGCTGGGCAACACACCAACAGGGTAATTCTGGTAACATTTGAAATTCTATTGATTCGTCGAATTTCTCCTTTTGGAGTAATGGTAGGTTTTACCACTCAATGCCCACCGATGTGGGTTCCACCCACGGCTGATCTCCAACTTGATGTGAATGTATTCATATTGGCACCGTCCCAACATTGTAAATTCCATTCCATTTCTTTATTTTTCCTATATAATTTATTTATTGGTTTGAACTTTGTTGATTATCCATAGCCACCACCCTGCCGCCATCTACCCGCAGTCTCCATATAAATATTGTTCAGTATCCCGGCTTTGCTTGGGTCTCATCTCTCTCCCCTTCATGGCTGCTCCTGTGTCTTACCCAACCAACTACCAGCTATCTCATCAAGTTTCTGGTTATATGTGACGCCGCTTCTGTTCCTTGGCTTTCCCTGACTCTGGGACCGCGGCACCTCAAATTCCCCTTAACCTCCCAGTCGACCTTTCCATTGGGATGCACCAGATGGTAGCCACTTTGGTTACCACATATAATTATCGCAGTACGCCTCCTCCATGCCCCTTTCCTCGAGTACTCATCTTTGTCCAGTTGACTGTGGTGTTGACCTCATCCGGCTTTCTGAATCATTGGCATCCATGGAGCCTGGGACCACCGCAGATAGGGAGCAAACCTTCCTTAACAAGTTCCCTGCTACTATCTCAGGTCTTATCGATGAACCAGCGGTGATTTTGGGGGAGGGGGGAACTGTAGCTTTGTGGTATCTCCCTGGTGCCTTGGCACACCCAACACAGGTATGATTTAATACCTCTTCTGTTTATAATCTTCTATAATCCCTGTAGACAAATATTTCGCAGGCATTAGGTCCACTCCATACACAACTGTCCGCCAGTATAACTGGCCAGACATGGCACAATGACCCGCGGTACTTTCATTCGGAACAGACCCGTGTGACTGGTTGTTTGGAGCTTTCTCCTGCAAGACATCAAATGGGTCATTACGTGTGTGCTTACCATTCCTGCCATGAATTAATTGATAATATCATATTCAGCATGAAAATGCTTCCATTTCCGCGGACCTCAATACAGCCGCAGGTTTCCAGTGGTTGCAAGATATGGTGCAGCCGACCTCCATTATATCGGGTGCATTATCAATCATGCATCCACAGCTGTATGAGGATGGTATGTGAGGAATTAGTTTATTGGAAGATTGGTCTTCTGCAAACGACCTCAGCATGAACCGGGCCTTATCCCTCTGGCCCACCGCGTTTACCAATATTTCGGTTATTGCGAACCGGTGCACCCCCCTCCACCGTGATCCCCAATCCCGTGCCAGTTGGTATGATATTATAGTAAATGTGGGTGAATACACTGACTGTATCATGGCCATCCCTACCCTTGGCATCGAGCTGGTGTACAAGCCTGGTACTGTGGTCGCATTCTCCGGGAGGCTTCTTAGGCACAGGGTAAATTCTGTAGAAGGAAACCGGTACTGTTTGACCTACTACATGAGGGATAACATTCACCATTGGGCAAATGTTCCAAGGTGTGCGGATTGGATGAGGATTGATAGTGTGGAGAGGTTGCTGAGGCCTACCATACTGTAAGGTGCAGAGGAGTTTATAGAACAGATGCATTTCACTATTGACATCTCTTCCTAAGCGAATTAATAAATACACATGGAGTGGAATTTTAGAAATGATAATGCTTATCATGTTGCCGCGGCTGCTGCATGGTTGCTTATTATGTTTCCAGACATGTCTAACCTAACTTATTGATATTTTGATGATCCATATTTCTCCTTATCATTATTCGCCCACCACTGAACACATGCCCTATAAAGTCCCGCGGGTCTTCGGAGGGAAGTCATTATTGTCTTGATTGTGCTTCCGGCTCACTTTTCTGGTATCCTACTTTGTATTTACTATAACACCACGGCTTCTGTCAGCTGCATTCTCCTGCCGCGGCCATCTTTGGCTCACCTTATGCCTATGTACCAGACTCTGTCAGCCCATCCATCACTCTCGGCCACTTATCTATTGGCCAATCCACATTAGAGGGAAACACCATATGTCAGCCTACCATGTCAATGGGGCTAGATATTATGGGCCCTGCTTTGATTTACATTCCGGTGGTATTTTGGCTCACCCGTATTCCAGGTCACAAATGATTCATAGCCCACCCTTGACTCACGGGATGATGCAATTTTACATGGGCTCACCCATATTCCATTGGACAGATCAAATCTTAGCCCATCCGTGCTACTCGGTATGATGAAATATGGGCTCACCTATACCCTAGTGACTGTTCTACTTGGGCTGACCCATATCACACGGAACCAGGTAATAATAGCCCATCCATATCACATGAGAACATCATAATGTAAGCTCACTCATGCTACACGACCTTAATGTATATGGGCCCCCCACAGTTCAGGGGACATTGCTATTTTGGCTGACATACATGATAAGGGACAGGCTATTCAAAGCCCACCCGTGCTACACGGGATGGTGACATCATATATGGGCTCACCTGTATCACATTGGAACCATCAACCCTCAGCCCACTCTTGCTACTCGTGATGATGGAATATGGGCTCCTCTGTACCTTAGGGACTTTGTTATTTCGGCTCACTCGTATGACATGGGACTATGTAATAGCAGCCCACCCATGTCAGATGTGATGACATAATAGGGGCCCATCCATATCCCATGACAACATCCATGTGTCACCCCACTCGTGCTACTCGGGATAATGAAATATGGGCTCACCTATACCTTAGGTGAATGTGATTTCGGCTCACTCATATTACACGGGACAATGTAATAGCAGCCTGCCTATGTAACATGGGATGGTATAATAGGGGCCCATTCATATTCTATTGGCATCTCAAAGTTTCAGCCCACTCGTGCTACTTGGGATGATGGCATATGGGCTCACTGGTACCTTAGGGGACAAAGTATTTCGGCTCACTCGTATCACACGGGACCATGTTGTATCTGCCTGTCAATGTGACATGCATGTCAGCCCACTCATGCTACACCCAGCTGTTGCTCACTGCATAGTGTTATAACAACCTGCAGTATGAACTTTACCTGCGGTCAAAAACCAAGGTTCCACTCTAACCAATACCAATGTCATGGAATTGGAGAAGATATTCCCTGTCAACTACTGTGCATAAATGCTGAGTAGGTTTTCCATCTCTGGTGTTGATAGTACATTAAGGGCAGAGTTTAGTCCACTGGTTATAAAAGATTGTCCCTGGATGATGCATGGTGGCAACCCTTAGCATCACCCCGTGGTGGGTACTCACTCCACTGTAGTCAAACTGTTGTGTAATCAACAGCAGTGGATAGCTAACCCGCGGTATCATATGCAGTGGGTGGCCAACCATGGGTAGGTAGTGGTTGCAACTGGGACTGTGGTTGATGACCAACCCGCGGTGGGTACTCATTCCACTGGGTAGTCAACCTGTGCTGTGTAGTCAACAGCGGTGGCTAGCCAATCCTGGGTAGGTAGCTAACCCACCATATGTGTGAATCCGCAGTATCACCTACAGTGAGCAAAGCCACAATGGGTGGTCACCCCTCAGTAGATAGTTGTTTGTAGTGTAACCGCGGTTACTATTCAACCTGCGGTTGAGAGTCACTCTACAGGGTAGTCAACCCCTGATATGTATTCAACAGCAGTGGGTAGATAACCTGTGTTGGGTAACTACCCCGCGGCATTTATTGAACCCACAATGGGTACTCTGCTATGTACTCTACATGTGCTGTACTGTCAACAGCAATAGCCAGCTACTCTGTATCAAACCCGCGGTTTCATTTGGAGTGGGTAGCCAACCCAGAATGGTTGGTCACCCCTCAGTAGAGAGTCACTCCGCTTGGTAGTTAACCCCCGCTGTGTAGTAAACAGTGGGTGGATAACCTGCAGTATGTATTGAATCCACAGTGTAACCTGTAGCAGGTGGCGAACCCGCGGTGAGTACTCTGCTGTGTAGTTGACCTGTACTGTACAGTCGCTAGCTAATCCGTGGTGGGAAAGTAACCCGCGGTAAGTATTGAACCCGCAGTTTCTGCAGTGGGAGTGAACCCACAATGGGCAGTCACCCCTGGGTTGGTAGTGCAACCGCGGTGTAGTCAACCCGCAGTGGAGAGTTACTCCACCGGGTAGTCAACCCCCGCTGTGTAGTCAACTGCTGGCCAACCTAACCCGCGCGGGTAGTTAACCCATGGTTAGTAGTGGGCCCGTAGTGGGCACGTGGTTTGTAGTAATCCCGCGGTGTGTGATGCCTGTGTATAGTCAGCTATAGTAGTCCATCAATGGTAAGTAGTCAACCCGCGGTAGTCAACCCCAGTAGTTCACCCGCGGTAATGAAGCCAGTTCTGCTGGTAGGTTGATTAGATTAGTTCCTACTGTATGCAGTAGTATCTATTTTTGCTAGCCCACCCCATACCTTTGCATTCCAGTAAATATGGGCTCATCCATTAATGTGCACCCAGTAAGATTGCGGCCCACCAACATGACATGATGACAATTCCTATATCCCTACCATAACCCCTCCTTAACTACTACCATAGCCCACCCATATCACATGGTAACAAAATCATAGTGTGTAGCCCACCCGTATTACTCGGTGATACTCCATCCGTGGGCTCCTGTCCGCTGGCCCGTGACACTCGGCCGATTTTCACCTTCGGGTGGCCGTGTAAGACGGGACAAAGTAGGTACATTATGTGGCTCCTTAACCCTGGAGTCCAGGTATAGTTTCCCTTTATAAGGCTGGGGAACAGCGTGTGGTAGACGACTAGTAGATGGGTAGATTCGAGCTCTAGTGAGACAACCCTAAGGGCAAAACCCAAAGAACTACCACACAAGGGACTCTGAGGAGGAAAAGGATGCAAGCGTCTTAGAGCAAAGACCCAAAGAGAGCTCGAATGGAGAGCCTCTGGGTGCTGGATTGCAACGGTATATATACTATACTACACATGTCCTATGTGAGGCTATCCATGAGGCTGTATGCTGTACGAGGCAGTGAACACAGCTGCCATCCTGTGGTAAGACTATGCTAATGACATCAAGGGATACAGCATGTACAGCATGAGGCTGTAGTCTAGACAGACCTACAGATAAGATGCACTAGATAAGATACTACGGTACGATAAGATAAGACGTCATCTAATCGCAGATTAGATAAGATAAAAGTCAGACCGTTACACTTTGCAACAAATAGTAAGGTGGGGTGAAGGGTTGAAATGACATGTGAACAGATTGACCGTGGGAATTTCATTCAACAACCCGGTAGTAGTATGTGCCCCAAAATTGAGACTTTGGACTGTGACCACAACTCCTCCATGGCTACTCCAGAGTATCAGGATGCCAGCTCTAGTGAAGAGTCTCACTCCACAGCACCAGGGAATACCCCCCTTAGAGATGATGAGATTGCCATTGTCCAGGAGAACCTTAAGTCCTGGATGGAGGGGGACAAGCCCCAAAAAAGGTCAGTACTGAGAAAGATCAGTGACACCATTCATAGGTTGGGCCCCAACAAGACTCTGAAGAACCATCAGTGGGTTACCAAGAAAAAGGTGAGTGTTTTTTTTGGTCTTGAAGCATACATGGCACAAATTATGTTTGTAGGCAATTCAGTGTTGGCTTTACAACAATAACAATTCCCACACTCGCTCCTGAAAGAAGTTAGTGACCTATGGCCGGAAATGGAATGCACGCGGGGTGATCATGAAGCAGAGGAAAGAGCAAATAAAGAAGTTGTTAGAGAAATCTGGCCACAAATCAGGGAGTGCAGGGTACATCGGGAAATATCAGAAGGCGGTGGACAAGCTGATAAGAAGGATGTCTGCAGAGCAATGGGAGGAGGCAGAAAGGACTGCAAAGGAGTGGAATGAAGCACACCCAACTGAGGATATCCAGAGCCTGTGGGTGACGCATTTGCATATCATGCTTCAATTAACCAGATTCTAGGACTGCGGACACAAAGGGTAAACAATATGTAAGAGAGTTTGTGGAGGAGATGTGGAAACAATGCAGGACCTGGGTGGTGGTGATAACAGCATGGAAAGGATCTGATGGGGACCCTATGATGAGCTTGTAAGTTTTCATTAACAGAAAGTGAATCTCCACACTGAAATATGCAGTCATGACTATAATGATGAGATAGGGAGTGGCAGGCGGTTTGATGATTGGGGGAGGATGGAGGAAAGGTGGTCCAGGTATGTATTTGATGTATTCAGCCAGGACAAGGACAACAATGTGGAGGAAAGTGGAGAGGAGGAAGCATTGTGGAGGACAAAGGTAAGAAAGGGGAAGAAGCAGCCAGAGGCAGAACTTCCAATGGGAGATGATGGTACACCGCAGATCCCAATCATATTGAACATGAGTGTGCAAGAGAAGAAAGATGTCATGTGGGCATTTGTGGCCTACCACTACTGTAAGTCCCTTACCAGCTTTCAATGATATATACATATTGCACCCCTCAGGAAAGGCATGTGGGCGGGCGACATCATCCATCCCCTGGGGTGCAATCATGGAGGACACAAGTACCTACATTTCAAACCGTTATCTTCCCTCCCACGTATCGTTCAAAGAACCAACCCAGTTTAACAACAATGAAGTAACAGAAATCCTGGAATGGTGGAAAGGCTGGCAGGATACCAATCCTGCGGACATCTTCAAATTCAAGATGTGGATAAAATCGGACAGATCAACACAGCCTGCGGTCAGCAAACCCAATGAGCCATCTGCAAAGAGTTTAGGCAAAAGGAGACACACAGGAAAGTATATATTGACTGGGTCCCACGGTAGTTACTGACACACTGGATAGATACCACTACTGACAATCAAGAGGACAAGGAATATAGTGAGGAAGATGAAGAAGCAGATACTGAACCCAGAAACCATGTTGGCAAGGCACCTGCAGGTCTGGCGAAATTCAAGGTCGGCCCACCAAAAAATGCACATTGGACAGATGGGAATAGTGGTGGTATGTAATACATAGGGTCGGGTATTATTGACTAAACATTATTCAGACCAGGGAAGAAGTAGTGGACCCACAGGTAAAAAGCCCGTGGGTGCCCAGTCCAAGCAACGTGCAGGAGGTTATATATTGGCTAGTTCTAACGACAATTTCTAATGGATTGAACAGATACCACTACTGATGAAGAGGACCCACAGCATAGTGAGGAAGACCAGGAGGCAGATACTGAAGCCAGAAACAATATTGGCAAGGCACCCACAGGTCCTGTGACATTCAAGGTAGGCCCGCCAAAGAAAGCACGGCGGATAGATGGCAACAGAGGTGGTAAGTAATACATATATACAGGTATTATAAGCTAAATGTTATTAAGGCCAGGGGCCTAGTAGTCGACCTGCGGGTAACAAGCCCATGGGTGCCATGCCCAGTGGTTCTGCACCAGCATCAATTCCCGTGGATGGTATGTGATACATGTAGACAGATATTATCCACTAAACATTATTCAGGCCAAGGAAAAAATTGCGGCTCCTCTGTTGGACATTCATCAAATGCAATGGCTGCAGGTCAGAAGCCCACGGGTGCCAAGTCCAATGGTGCTGCACTGGGATCAATTCCTGTGGATAGTATGTGATACAGGTAAACAGATATTATCCACTAAATATTATTCAGATCATGGCGAAAGTTGTGGCTCCTCTGGTGGACATCCTGCAGATAATATGGCCACAGGTATCAGGCCAGTGAGAGCCAAGTCCTCTCATTCTACATTAGGATTGGTTCCCACGGGTACTGCTTCGGCAGGTCAGTGTACCCACAATGTTGGGAAAGTTGGCCAGCCAAAGAAAGTCAGCAACGTGAATGGGAGTAAGTAACACATTTGAAAATAATCCATCAGCTAATAAAATCCAGACCAACCGATGTCTGGAGGAGGAACCGCAGGAACTGGTCAACAATAGGTAACATAAATAAATCAAATTCCAGGAGAAAGTCTAACTTATAGCTGGCGATGGCCCTAATGGCACTGTGCAAACCAGACCTAAGCCGCAGGTAAAGAGAAAAGGTGCAGAATACTAGTCCTGAAAATATAACAGGATAAATACTTTATAGCCACAGATGCAAGTGTTGCAATTACCCAGGATGTCATACCACACGACCAGATGGGTGAGCTGCAGTGTCAAAGTGATTGCAAACATTTGCTTATGAAACTATCCGCAGCACTATCTGATCCCAATGAATTGTGCAATGGACATGCCGGAGGTGGAAGCAATCCAGAAAAGAAGAGATGCTCCACACGGGAAAGAAAAGTGCCCCCAAGACCAGATGCAGATATCCCCACTCCAAGCCCAAGAAAGAGATGTAAATAATTTTTGTACTGGCCAGCGCTTTCCATACCATGAAACATATTTTTGGCACATAACAATGTACAGGGAATGAAATGTGTTTACAATGCATCAGGGTCCAGGTCTATCAATCCATCAAGGTCCTGCCCATCACCTATCAAGTCATCTGACTCTCCCGCCCCAAGCTCTGACCCGCGGCAGAGCCCATTGCAGAAATGTGCCAATGTTGCCCGATGTGTAAGTAACTGGCACCACTGCTGCATCTCTGCAATAAGCATGTTTGCATATGTATTATACATTGAAAACAAAGGTTGATCCAAGTCCTTCC